>OMLP01012633.1:95253-127149 GCA_900302685.1 Spondyliosoma cantharus
GTTGTTCTGATGTATTTATTTAAAAAAAAAAAAAAATCCTCTATATTCATATAAAAATAAATATCCAACTAATTCTCTTCAGTTAGCTCTTCCAGCTGCATACACAGAAGTACATACAAACAATACATTGACCATTTTGACCATTTAACAGTTTTTTAAAGCTCAAACTGTTAAAAATTATGGCAAGCCTCCAGGGCTTAGTTACATCAGTCATCTGCACACAAAACATAAGGCCCGCTGCTAAGAATGATTTATACTCAGAAAACAATTTAGGGGCGCTTGACATCTGAGCTGCATGGCGTTTACAGCGAGCAGAGCGGTAGCCTGCTGTTTCTCCATCTTAACAGTGTCTCTGGTGGTGGGAATCAGCGTTCTCACTTCTCTCCGTGCAGCAGCTTCCCATCTTTGGTCAGGCTGCTCGACTACTGAGAGTGAGAGGATGAGGCTTTCCTGATCTGGCCACTGCTCCTCTGTCGAGACCGCTGGCGCTGACCTCTCCCCCTCCCTCTCCTCCTCCTCCTCAGGCACAGCTTCGTTTCACGACCCAACTTTTGAGCCCTAGAAAAACACACACAGAAGAAGAGAAGTTTAGCCTGGAGGAAGGTCTGTGAATGATACTGTTGCAGAATTTGCCGATTAAAATGGGATCTCTCAGTTGAGTCAGAGTAGATAAGGCACCAAGAACTTGGCCATAGTCTATAAGATGGTCAAATATTGGTGGACAGTATATTTGTAATGGCATGAAAAAATTCGATGAAATAATCCATGAAATACAGTAAGGAAATGAAGGTTCCAATACAGAATTAGTTGATGTTAGAGGCTGTAACTTTTATTGTTTCTGTCTCACAAGTAGCAGAACATGTGGAGGAGAGTTAAAAAAAAAAAAAAACTGCACAGCTAGGTGCTTTGTCCGGACAAGAACTGGCTTGGCAACAATTGAGATACTGTTGGCCGCGCTTTTATGGGAAATATGAAGTTGGGTGGAACTCCAACTCTACCCTCTATAACCAGTTATAACCTGTCTTGTAAAAACTTTATTGTATTTTGCTATTTTTGTGTTGCAGAGATACATTTTTTAACCTAAATTTAAGGATTACATGTTGACACAGCTATAGTATCCCTTAGGCTTTAGCTTCACAGATCAATGCCCTCACCTGTTCCAGCAGCGTATCAGCTGTTTGCCCATGGCTTTATCTGGACTGAGACACACTGTCTCGTTGTTACTCCTCAGCGTCACACTGAAAAAAACATGTAAAACCACACATTTACTCACACTCATCTGAATGTGTGCGAGCGTACATTAATGTCAGGAACGTGTGTGTGCAGGATTTGGTACTCACATCAGTGTGACTTTATCACAGATGGGGCTTTTTGGGTAAACTGCGAGCTCCCTCAGTTGCCCTCTGACACCATCTTGGGTTTGTTGACACAAACATCTTCCCGGGACAAACGGGGACGAGTCTGACTCTCTCACTGCACAGACACAGTAACAGGATTACAGGTTAATTCAATAGAGCGCAACACGAGCTGTGATTACTGCAAGTCTGAATACGCAATTAACACAACACTTTTGCCGTATGCAGATTTTACGAACGAAAAACACACACATCTCTCTCTATATATTTATATGAAAGCATATATATGCATCCAGATTCTCACCTGTGATCAGTACACAGCAGAGGAAGAAGGCGAGCTGACAGACCGACTGGAGATAAAGCTTCATACTGGAGACAAGCTGAGCGTTGACACTGAGCCCCTGAGCCACATGTTGCTGTTTTATACCCTTGCTCCTCCCCCCTCACAGTCGGAGCTGGGCTTTCCAAACCAGGAAATTCCCCATGCCTAGCGCTTTCCCCGAGAAAATACCAAGACACAGGATTCAGGATGCAGGGATCAGGGACACCATTCCTCAGGCTTTGTCAGAAAAAGACCTGACACCTTGAAGGACACACAGATTGATAGCTAACCTTGTTTTTTTTCTTACTGCACGTAAATCGACTTGTTTTCTTAATAAACTGTTCCACACTCACATGGCCGAGGAGTGTTTCCAATCATTTTAATGATGCTAATTGTTCGTAGGAGGTTTGCCACAGGAGCAGGAGTTCTCCTTGAATGACATGAATGACACATGAAAGTTTTCCGGGCTTTGTTCAGCATTGCCTTGACATGTAACTTCTTTCAGTCTGTGGCTCTGAGTCAACAGCACCATGTGATTTCTCATAATTCCCTGTCCCTGCTTTTAACAGGAGCCATTTGTCCAGCAGTGTCTGATTTAGAGAAAAAATACTCATATAGCAACACAATGTTCCTATTTAGTATTTATGAATAATTGGTTGTGTTAAATTACTTTTTTATGCCATTGTCCGTCATCTTTTAAGGGAATTAAAGGTGCCATTTGTAAGAAAAGTCTCATTCCCAACACAGGGATGGCAGATGGCTACAATTCTAATGCATCAATGAGACTCAAAAATCAACGTGTCTTACAAATAGCACCTTTAAGTTCATCTGTACATGCACGTCATCATTTATGTCGATTAGTTTACAGATAATACTGTCATTATGTTATTGCGTTTGTCTCTTGTTTTTTTGACTCAGCTGGCCTCCAGACAGAATGAGTGAGCGTCAGACCTTCGTGAAGCTCAGCAAAGAGAAACTCATACCAAAGTAAGTCCTTTGCGTTCACTCACTGCACAGCAATTACCCGCGACTAAGTGAAAATCACAGTGGGGATTCCTAATCGACCATCTGCGGCCTTGTCTTCACGTTCAGGTCTGACATCTTATCACTGCTGAGGACCTACAACTGTTACCACGAAGGGAAAAACTTCCAGCTGAGGACTCGCGAGGTAAGAAAAGGCTCAGCCGCCTCACACACGTCACCTGACTGGCGGAAATAAGAAAGATAAACAGGGAGCGTTATCGGTGAGTGCGTGGGCGTGCTGGACTGCAGGGCATTGTAAGAAACGGGTCGCACGCATATCAACACTGGAACACTTTGATTCTCGGGCAGACAATGAGGACCAAAGAGTCTCAGACCAAACAAGCTTCCAATGTGGCTGCAGATCTGAGTGCAGAGCTGCGACTCCTGGCTTCTTTTCCAACATGCCAACGGGCTGACAAACCACAAAAAGCCCCCCTTTTCCCTCAAAATGAAAAAGGAAATGGAATTAGGGAGGGAGGGAAAGATGTCACATTTTAGTCATATGCACTGACCGCTCAGACAAGTATTTCCACAGTAGACGATTTGCTGTTGTGGTGTGGTGTCTGTAAAGCTCCTTGGTTATTTGTTTGATAATGATCCTATGGGTTTTATGGTCAGGAGTTCCCCTATGTGTTCACCAGCAGGTTTCTCAGAGAGTGTGTGTGTAGGGGTGTGGGGTGTTGGACGGGTGGTCATGAGCGTCCCTCTTTTTGTCCCACCAAGCCAGACCCACTACATCACTACACTCTGGGAAAATCCCACACACTCACATGTCGCATAATATGGCTCCATGCAACATACAGTACACATGCACAGATAGCCCAATGATATCACATCAGTGACATGAAATGAACCAGACTTATGGCTTGAACCCATTAAAAGGGTCATTTGTAGTGAACATTAGTGTGTGATGGGGAGATTTGAAACAGATTGTGCTCATTATTGTCCCTCATTATACACAGTGACTCAACACATTGCACTACACCACTGTAACTTGTCATTGCTCATCTGAGGTTTTTATGTGGGTGTCATCTTTTAACTTTGCTGAAAACACAAGTCAGTAATCCAACCAAAACATGCTGCGTCACTAATCGGTAAAAAGATTCAGTCGAGGCTTTTAGAATAACCTACATATATATCTATCTACTGCGATAGCTGTAAAAACAGAGTCATTCCACAGTATATTTTACTTTCTGTGTTATAACTCGGGCTGCCCAAGGCTCCGGCTTTGTGAAAACTCCAGAAAACAGGCGAAGAAAGAGTTAAGAGTCTCAGCGAGAAGAACTTTAAAGTAGCAATGACTCACTAATTGAACTCCAATTGTGTTCATTGCATCCGCTCATACTGCATTCAAAGATCCGTGTGTTTTGAAAAGAACAATAGACGTGCTCTGTAGACCGAACAGTCACTTGCAGGAAGACAACAGAGATATGAGTTTCTGCAAACTTTTTTATTTCCCATTTTCCTTAACGTAAACGTTCAAATATATAAAGTAAAACATGCTGGTCCGACATACCTGCCGTTTCTTGCTGTGCTGATTATGTGTATTGTGATGCTTTGCCGGCATCTTTGATATCTAAATAACAGCAACATCTGGGACCAACTGCTAGTTTTGGGTAACTCATAGTGTCAGTGTCTTAATGAAAGAGTTATTACTGATACATGAAAGCATCAAAGCCCTTTAAGCCAGTAAAAAGTTCAAATTAGATTGTATGTTAACTAGTGTCTGATGCAGGGGTTTTCTACCCAGGAGTTACTGTAAACAAAAATTGTGATTCAGACTGTTAGTAATATAAAATATTGGCAGACTTTTAGCAGCACTTTTTAGTCTCGTAGCAACCAAAATATTATTCATCAAGAATGTTATAAAGTATAAGTTAGCACAAATTAGCCTCTACACTTACAGGGAAAGGAGCATTTGGTGTGAACTGTGGCCTAAGCCATGTCAGTCAATCCTAAATCATTCTGTGCCAAATGTGGTCATATTGGGAAATCTGAGTCTGTATGTATTGCGCAACGACAGCATTGTTAGGTGAGTCTAGGGTGACCGAAAAAAAAAAACTGAGCCACAAAGCTGCACCAGCACAATCTGATCATCCGAGCGTAGAACAGAAATTTGATCTTGGTGAATAAACATTCTGCTGCAGTTTGTCGTCTACAAGAATAAGTGGCACTAAACAGTAACCACTATGTGTCTTCAGTATGTTGTGCTAGTAGTAGCAGAACTCTGATTCCCAAAAAGTTGTCACAGCATGAAATAAACTTGATAAATTGTTCACTTTTATCAATTAATCAATCAATTATCAATCAATTTTATGTTTTAGATAATTAACTTTACAGATTTTTGTAAATCTATGTTTAGTCTGAATCTGATGCCAGCATCATGTTTCAAACATGTTGGGACAGGGTCAGCAAAAGACTGGGAAAGCTGTGGAACAATTCACCTGTTTGGAGTTCATTGGTGGCAGGTGATAGCATCATGACTGGGCATGAAACGTAAATCTGGATGGGGTGAGGTTATTGAGGATGTTACATGGGCCTGACAACACATTGTAAAACCATTGTCAGTAAACATGGTTCATTTGCAAATGATCACTTTCTGTTTTTATTTACATTTTATCCCAACTTTTTAAAAAAATTCAGTTTGAAAAAAATTTCACCTTGAAATAAATCATCTATGGGTACTTAGAGAACATTACATTTAATTGTTTTGCTTTTTTTTTTTTTTGAAGGGCCTCTTGTGATTCAGTCCATCTGTACCTGTGATGTAGGTTATACAGTAGCAGGACTGACGTATTTGACAAAAGTCAGAGAATTGTTGTCTTTTCTAAAACATATTATTAGAAAAACAAAGACATAAAACAAAAAAGTACAAAGTACATTGTAGTAGTATGATGACAACTGCAATACGACACATGATCAGGTTGAAATGAGCTCCTTTACGTAAAAAGATCTATTCTCTTACTCTAATAATTCATACTTGACATGATCTAGCTACGTTGTTAGAGCTGATGGACTGAGGCCAGAGGCTACTGAGGAGTGACTCAGTAGATAGTCTGGGAGTATGAGGGTCAAAACATTACTAAGCAGTGACATTCCTGTGTAATTGAGTTTTGATGAAATCCAGCCGTAGACGGGCCACCATCATTTCCAGAAAGAGTTTACTGTGGTCATATATACACAGGGCTTGTGAGCAACAAAGTACATTTACTCAAGTATAACAATAAACAATGTTAAGTTTTGATTTTGAGGTACTTGTACGTCACCTGAGTTTTTCCATGTTTAGCTGCTTTCTTCTTCTTCACCTCAATTGAGAGGTAAATATCATAGTTTCTTACTCCACTACATATATTTGATATTTATTTATTTTAGCTAATAATAGATACAGATTTAGTTTAATAATACAAAATATGAGCAACACATAAATTATGATGTAATATAGATTAAGATAAATCTTTTTTCTTTTATTATAACAGAAACTATATAGATAATGCTCCTGTTTTACCTTTTGTAGCCCGATACTGGATTTTTTGGGGGGCTGTTGTTAATACCAATGTTAGGTAGTAAAAATACACCTTCACTGTTATTTTGTATTCATAAGCGCTTCATTTTTTTTGCAATGATCCACAAATGTGTGCACACATTTGCAGATATGATATATGATAGGCCAGAATGTCGGTCAGGCTCTAATGCTGATGCTGTTTTTTTCAGTAAAACTATAAAAGCATGACTTTTACATACAATACAGTATTTCTACACTGTGGTAGATGGTCTGTATATACCTGACATATCTGAGGCTTTGTTTTTATTGTTTGATAATTAGGCGTCTCTTTGAAAGGAAAAGTGGAAGATGTGGTTGCACAGGGAACAGGGATTTACAAGTGTGATTGTTTTAGGATTACCTCATGAGCTCACCTCTGCAGGTGTAGTCAGGTGATGTGTGTTAGTCATGTCGTGGGTGGACATGTCAGGTGCTTTGCGGTTCTCCAGCATTCAGACCCAGAATCTTCTAGGAGAACACAAGCTCCAACATGTATCCCCACTAAGAGTACAATTGTATTAGCTGTAACTATGTTAATGGGGCGGATAGCTGGAGGTGTTTTCTCTCTTCAATGCTCAGAATGCAGAGCAGTAGCCTTTCCTGAGCCAGTAATGATCCACTGTCTTGCTCAAGGGCACTCCAGCATGGTGGATTTTCGCTCAATCATCCGATTAAATGGATGTCCTTTTACCAAACCCAACTGCCACTAAATAATCTCTTCAGATTATGATGTGCTATAGTCAAACGATGTGGGTCTTATGTGGGATCAGCAAACCACAGGAGAGGCGGAAGGTATTTGTCTGTGCTTGTTTGCTCAATATGCTCAAATATCCGATGTGCCTGCAGCCCCCTCTAGTGGCGGTATCATGTATATTGTATTTTTAAAAAAGCCCACCTCTGCAGCACCATTGTCCACCACTAGATGGCAGTGAGATGCTGGGGTTAAAATCACTGATCTGGTCGGTTCAGACCCTTTACCTACAGTAAGTAGAAACAAACATAGCTCTAAAAAAATAACAAGTCCTGCATTTATTATGGTGATTAAAAATAAAGGTCAAGAATGATATGATAATGAATGCCAAATGTACTTGTATGAATTAAGGGCTCATTGAAATGTTTCCTGTGCGATTATATTGTTTCATATTGTATTAATAAAGTAAAGTATTTTGTTGTCGCTGGTCAAAGGAGGTCATTTGAGGTACTTTGTATACTTCATGGGGTTGATATGTGAGTTAAATAGAAGAAGTACCCACAACTAATTTCATTAAAGTAATGAGTATTAGCAATACTACAATGCAGATACACTCCATTACAGGTCAAAGTACAAAATTGTTAGCATAAAAATACAGTAAAGGTTTGAGATATTGCATTATTGGACTTATAATGATGATGATGTGTGACGTGTGCAACACTTAATGTCGCAGCTGGTAAAGTTGGGGTTCATTTCAGTTATTTTAGTGATTGCAGTGTTGCTTGTAGATTTTCCTCTAGGAATCAATAAAACCATATATATCTAGAATTATGTAGAATATTGTATTTGCTGATTATATGATGTACTACTGAATCTGCAAAGTAACTATTAACCAAACGTCTCATGTAAATGTATTGGGGTAAAAAAATAAAAAATAAAAGTCCCTCTGAATTGTAATCAATGTACAGTAAATGTGCATAGTTACTGCCAACACTGACTAATAATATGGCTGTATGAAAATTAACGAGAGACTTAAATAGTCAAATAAATGTAGGAGAGTAAATCAGAAAATGTCTCCCTGTGAAATGCAGTGGAGTTGCCTAGGTGTAGTATTTGAGTGCACTTCGTTGTACTCTGGCCTGAAGGCATGACCTCTCATTCTGTCAATACATCCATAGACACAAACCTGCAGTAGCATTTCAACTATGGCTGTAACTTATAATTGGTTTATTATCAGCTAAGCTATTGATTCTTTTTTTTCTTCAGTTAATCATATTTCCTCAAATGTCAAAAAAACAGTAAAACTGTCACAGGTTCCCAGAAAGCCGAAGGGGATATCTTCAAATGTTTTGTCAAAGACACAAAACTAAGATCAAGCTTACTTTACTAAAAATTAAGATTTAACACATTTGACCACAAGGCACCAACAAATAATTGAAATTTTCTGCTTATAAATGGCTTAAGAATTAACCTATTGATTAAATTCTGGCAAATAATGATTAGATATTGATATTGATTATTCACTAGTCATTTCAGCTCTTTTTTTTTAACCACACTTGAGATGCAATGATCTTCAGCTCTTTTGTCGAGTAACTTTCGAATCAGCAAAGAATAAACATTTTCATGATTATTTTAGTATTTTATTACAAGCAATATTCTTAACATCTTTACAAACAATGTAAACACGTAGACTTTAGTCCTCAGTGCATAGAAATAAATAGATCTCCACTTTTCTTTCAGGCCTTCATATTAAGTCCCATCATACACTGTGTTGTTTCAGTCTTCATAAACAGAGCAGGTACTTCCAGCCTTGTTTGATTACGAGATACTCCACAACAACAGCTTTTTGTTTCAAGTCCTTATCTGTCCAAACAGCCAGTCCATGGGGTCTTTGCCCCTGCAGTCTTTTTCTCTGCTCATCTTCAGAGAAAAATCCTCCGAGTTGTTCAGACTGAGACTGTAAAGTCTGGAAGTCCTTAGTGTGCGGGGAGACCCGCGAGGAAGTGAGGCTGAGGCGGAGGGCTTCATCGGAGCCTTTGAGAAGTTCCGCAGCCTGGGGGACCTCTGGAGTCTGACGGGGCCGCAGCTCGGGGCTTCAGCGGGGCAGGCCAGTGCCTGGATGCTGCTCATGTAGTCCTCTTGAGACTCGGAGCTCTGAGTAGGCTGGGAGGATGAGGGAAGGGCAGGCAAGTCCTCGAGCGTCTCGGTAATTGTTGGTAAGAGAGGCAGGGAGAGCAACAACCGCCTGCGTTTCATGCTGAAGCGGGAGAGGAACAGTAAAATAGTTAGACAGTGGTTTTCATTTTCTGTTTATTAGGGTCTGTCCCTGTGCTGCTAAGACGTTTACTGTTTTGCCTAAAGTCTTTTAGCCTTTTATTTTGTTATTGTCCTGATAAATCATAATTTGTTTTTCATCTACTTTATCAAGCAAACTATGTGATGTTGTTACATTTCATTTAAAACCGACTTGTAGAAATGGCTAGACTGTACACCCTTTGTAATAATAATATATTGTAATGAAGAGCAAACAGTAGAAGTATTCTCACCTTTGATGCTGTAGCTGTAGATTTGATATGCAGAGTGAAGCAGAGTGATGTCTCATTCGCTCAGTGGAGTCTGACTGGATCAGAGCGCGTATCCAGGCTTTATAGTGGCACGTTGAGGGAGAGCGATTAACTGCCTCTTCCAAAAATAGCTTGGCTGACCTTACTCACATCTCTTTGTGAGGGTGTGTTCATGCCTGTTCAGGAAGCTCAGGAGTGGTGGGTTAGTGAGGTTCAGTGCTGCAGCTGCTCTGAATGTTTATATTACAGAAACAATGAAGCCCTGGGAGCAATCTGCCTCCCCTTCAAAAACCCACTCTCTGCTTTTTTCTATCCTCTCTCTGACTTTCCAGTCATAAAATGATTGTGGTCATATAAAGATGGCTCTAAAAACTGCCTCCAGCATTATGATTCTCTCAGTAATTTCTCACTGGAGTGCCTCCTTTTGACCCTGCCCTATACAACCATGAAAGAACAGTCTCATGTGTAAAGTAAAATGTCAGTCGCAAGTTATCCATGCAACTCAGTCCGTAAACAATCTGGAAGCATGAAAGCTTCCCATGAAATAGTTTAACTCATGTGGCTCTCTTACACAATCTGACATCCTACTTTCAGTGTCCTCACACTCTGAGTTCACAGGAACTCTTTAAAGCATTTCTGCCGAATTCTCTATTTACACCCTCAATTTCGATCTGTTGTTTCGGTTTCGAGACAACTTCTGATTGCTCAAGTCAGATACATTTTTGTCAGTTTCTCTGTCAGACGAGTTGCTCAAAAATTCCCCCAAAAGGTTGACACATTCACCTTTTATTGTACTTTTTGGAATCTGACCGTGTATAAGATGACTCAACGTATATCTTCCATGAGCTGATTGAGACCACATTGTTGTATTAAAGGACGTCATAACTGGCAATCTATCACTGAGGACTTTTGATGAACAGCTGGTGCAAGATAAACCCTTGCATTTTGTCTCTTTCTAGCAAATAAGTTATGTTCAAAATACGACAGTAAGGAGGTGGAAGAGAGTCTGTAACTGTAAAGGAGCATACATAAAGAACAAATACACTTAACAAATAGGGAAAAGGCAACTAGATGAAATGATACAACTATTGTTTTTTTGAAGATCCACAAGGCTGAACATCTGTGCTGGATTATTTACACAATATTATAATATTGGTATTATTAACACCATACTCATGATTATCGTCGATACCAGTATATCATGGCCCTCTAATACACCAACACACCCATATATATATATAAATCTTTCAATTAAATTCAGCCCTTTTCCTTGACTTTTCATGTGTTGCACATTTCCCCATGAAATTAGTTCAACTAAAATGCCACAGGGTGACCACAAACGTTCAGCTAATAACACTGACTTCATTAATGGACACTCCCATCCACAGAATCTGAATTAGAAATTCTTCATGGTATTCTGTGGCATTAAATTAGATACAGTTGTTATATAACAGGCTTTTTTGAAGGAACACTAACAAGAGTATTTGCTCTGTTTGTTTAAAAAAGGCCCCAGTTCTGGTTTAATATTTGATTTATTAACCGCTTCAGTTGTAATATATGCACAATAAAAACTTGTTTGGCTGTTGGAGCTTCAATATTCAGTTCCTTTTTCTCACCAATCTTTAAACATGGTGACACAATTTGTTTCTCCTGTATTCACAACACCTACAGCCGTGTGTCCATTTTCTTCCAACAGAGTTTCGTTTTTTTTAAATCAAAACACCTCCCCGCCGCCGTGTGTACGTGACCCAAAGCAGTCAATTCTCTGCCTCCTCAGACGTGACTTCACCCCTGTACTGTATAAATAAAAGGGTGGGTCGGACCTGACGAGGTTTCTCCAAGATGAGAGGGTTCACCCCGTGAACGCTGCGAGCGTCTGCTCCTGCACGTACACCTGATATTGAGCCGCTGTGGCGGGCGGCCAGCAGGATTTCCCCTCTGACCATGAGTCCTGATAATTATTGTTGTATGTGTGTGCTTGTGCATGTGTGTGTGTGTGTGTAGGAGGATGGAGAGCTCATCCTCGAGGGGTTACTGAACATCTACTGGGGTCTGCGCCGACCAATCAGGCTTCAGATGTACGATGACAATGAAAGATTTCGTCTCAACAGGTACCTGATGCAAACTAACACACACATACGCCTTCATGTGCTGAATAAACAGATGTGGGCAGTGTAACTACGACAGAATCAAAGGGGATCTCACACACAATAGAAACTCTAACAACTCTTTGTTCACCAGTATCCCCACCCTGTATCATTTAGTGAAGGAAACCTGGGAAAGTGTCTTTTACCAGTGCCGAACATGATGTTTCTATACCTAAGGTTAAAAGACTTTATTCATCACTAAAAAGGACATTTCCATTTTACAGCAGTACAAGACACAGTTTTAAGAGGAAGTTTATGGAATATAATTTAACAAAACAAAAATGGGAAATTGAAGAACAACATTCAAAACATGGTACAATAAACGTGACTTTGGACTGCAGTAAAAAAAGCACTTTGAATACAACATATTTACTATCCTGACCTTTATGGCCAAAACAATATGTGTATTAGAATGGAGTAGCCACTATAGAGGAAGTAAATGGCCTTAATCAGAAGGATATATTCTTACTTCCTCTCTCGTGCGTCCCACATGAAAAAGATCTTCAGACCTTCTTCCTATTGAACATGAAAGCCTATCCTGTACCTTGGGAACTGTAGTTTGACAAAAAAAAAGGATCCGTTTGACTTTTTTAAAAAATGTCTTTGCTTTCTTGACAGATGATATGATCAATAACTTTCTCTTTCTGCCAAGAGACAGTTAGCTTAGCTTAGCATAAAGTGTGGCAGCGGGGGAAAATAATTAACTCTCAGTAATTGGGCAAATTAGCATATTATCATATTACTGTGAGAAGTTAAACAAGCCAACAAGTAGACATTAACTTCAGATCTACTAAATTTTATTTTTGCACCTCGATGCATTTAAAGTATTGTTTCGAGCCACAGGAATGTTAACAAACATGTTTTTTCCTCCCTACAGAAACGATGTGGAAAAGGAGTTATCACCAGAGTCCAACAACAATTCCCCTGGCAGAGAGACTGGACCAGCTGGTGAGTAGCACACAGGTGCAGTCACTCCCTGACAAACACGTGGTGGATTTATGTACACATGCTGAAACGGATTAGAGGTCAGCAAGCGCTTTAGTCAGCTCTTGCAGTGGGAAGGATGGCTCACGTGGAGCGTGAGAATTACCATAAAAAACTATTGCGATCAGATCACCGACACTATAAATAGCCATTGCGAGACTACTTAGTCATCGATATGGGATTGTTTCGGTAAGCCGTTTTGTCACCTGCTGACAACGTACATGTGTCATCTTTACCAAAGATAAACAGAGTTGTGTCACATGATGATCTTCGTGCTGTCTTATGGGATTTACAGTTCTGATGGGAAGACTAAACCAGGGTTAGGTATTCTGATTTAACTTTCATTCTCTAAACCCAGGCTAAAAACAGTGCACATTATATGGGACTGGAAATGAATACATACACTTGGAGAGGCAAGACTTTATAAAGAAATATAGAAACAATTTATACATTAATCCGGACAATTTATTATGAGAATGAATGAAAACAGTGTGACTTATTCATTTACAGGGAGTCCACAGGCATAGCTAACACACCTACACACACATATAGATACACCTAATTAAAACGATTTGCATGATTTACCATCAAAATCTTTCAATTAAAGTCAGCCCTTTTCCTTGACTTATATTTCAACGTATTCATGTGTTTGCACTTAATTTTTCCATGAAACAAAAATGGTGACCACAAACTTTCAGCTAAAAACACTGACTTCATTGATAGACACTCCCATCCAGAGAATCTGAATTAGAAGGTCTTCATGGTGGTTATATAACAAGCTGTTTTGAAGGAACACTAACAAGAGTATTTGCTCTGTGTTTGTTTACACGAGGCCCCAGTTCTGGTTTAATATTTGATTTATTAACTGGTTCAGTTGTAATATATGCACAATAAAATCTTGATTGGCTGTTGGAGCTTCACTATTCAGTTCCTTTTTCTCACCAATCTTTAAACGTGGTGACACAATTTCTTTCTCCTGTATTCACAACACTTACAGCCGTGTGTCCATTTTCTTCCAACAGAGTTTCAGTTTTGCGAAATCAAAACACCTCCCCACCGCCGTGTGTACGTGACCCAAAGCAGTCAATGATACGATATGTAGGATAGGTAGAATTTCAATGCTTTTACTTGTAATGGAGTATTTTACGATTGTTGTGCTGAGTAAAATAAAGTAGTACTAGAAGTAAAGACCTGGTACTTTGCCCCTCTTCTACCACTTCTGCAGATGTGTATGAAAGCATGCATACGGTAAAGAGAGGTTTGTTTTTCCCGAGATGGTGACGTGGTCGGTCAGGAGGAAGAGGATTCTCCTCAGCTGCTGAGGACCAGGAGTGATGCTTCCTTCATGCAGATTCAGAGGAGGTCGAGGACACACACTGCACGTGACTTGCAGCGATTGCGCACACACCGGTTCTCAATCAACGGACACTTCTACAACCACAAGGTACAATAAACAGAACACACATGCGAGCACACACATTAATGTGTCCCGTTGTTGACACATCTCCAGGTGCAGAGGCAGAAGTTTCCTGTGCGGGTGAGCCTGTACTTGAGTTTCACAACAGCCGACTTTGAGCTGATTTCATTAATGTGCCACAGAGTACAATGAGTTCCTTCATCAGTTTCTCCAGAGTACAGTGTGTGTGTGTGTGTGTGTGTGTGTGTGTGTGTGTGTGTGTGTGTTGCTATTGAACAGAATCCAGCTGCACATATTTCCTTTCTGTTTTAGATTTCCTGCTCAAAATGTTCAAGGTTCTCATGTCCAGGAATCCCTGCATAAATGGTGTGAGGCCACAGGTGTTGATGAAACAAAGTCTCCAGTACTTTGTGTCCTCTCTGTTAAAGATTTCTCCATGTTTGCTTTGTCTCGCCTCCAGACATCTGTGTTTACTCCAGCCTATGGTTCGGTCACTAACGTGCGAGTAAACAGCTCCATGACGACTATACAAGTCCTCAACCTGCTGCTACACAAGTTTAGGGTAAGACACTGGTTACACTTTGAGTGTTGTGTCTTAAAATGTAAAGTTATAAAGCCAAAAATAATCTGTATTTGTGTCTTATGAAGGTGGAGAATAAATCTGAAGAGTTTGTCCTTTACATGGTGCACGAGTCTGGGGGTAGGTCATAACTTTCATTGTGACTGCGTTGCTAGAAACGTTGTGCATTTGTGTGTTTGTGATCATTTTCTGTCTTTGTCTATGATTTTGTAGAGAAGACCCGACTGAGAGACGGTGAATACCCGCTGGTGGCCCGCGTGCTTTACGGACCCTGTGAGAAAGTTTCC
The DNA here is from genome assembly GCA_900302685.1 of Spondyliosoma cantharus. Classification (NCBI taxonomy): domain Eukaryota; kingdom Metazoa; phylum Chordata; class Actinopteri; order Spariformes; family Sparidae; genus Spondyliosoma; species Spondyliosoma cantharus. The sequence continues at coordinate 110,165 of OMLP01012633.1, forward strand.
AAGATCCTCATCACAGAGGCTGACCTGGGAGAGGAAGTCACATATGATGTGAGTCTGGGCCTCCTGCCACCACTCTCTCTCTCTGTTCTGACATCTTGTTCACAATACGTGACCCGTTTTTTTTTTTTTTTTTTCATTTTTGGTGTAGTCCTCAGCATAGACACACAATGATACAATGGAGCAGACAGTTGGGTTAAATTTAGCGAGCTGAAGAATGATATCCTGTTCCAGGACTGATGTAACAATAGGCTAAGATGACCGACAGTGTGTTGTGGCTGCACTGTGTGATATAAATAAAACCTGATTGTTGCTGGAGGACTTTTCTAGATTGTTTACCTCTAGTGCTATTTAGCCACAGTTTTGTTTTTATTGTTTATATCCACCTAATATTGCTGCCTCTATACAGCAGAGGGGAACAAACTTGTTTTTATCGCTCAGAGCATTAAAAGATGTTCCAGTTGTAAAAAATCTGTCAGTTTGTTTGGTATCATCTTGCGTTTTGGACAGCCACCTTAGTCCTTTTCTCAGTGTTGTACTTTACATTTGTTTTATTTCATTATTGTTTGAAATTTCTCATACGTTTTAATCTTTTTTTCCCCCCCCAGGTTGCCCAGTACATAAAGTTTGAGATTCCCGTGTTAGACAGCTTTGTGGAGAAACTGAAAGAGGAAGAAGAACGTGAGATAAACAAACTAACCAAAAAGTAAGTCGAGCGTCTTCCTGCTCTGCTGATACCGCAGCGTCCTCTTTTAATGACATTATGTGCAGCCAGTTCCTCCAGGCACTACGGCATACCAACATTTTAATGAGGACAGTGTTTGTCTGACACATTCATCACTCACTGTGTTATCGTCAAGTCATATGACTGAGATTTCAGCCCTGCAACCCTTACTCTGTGTGTGCCCCTCAGATATATGCCTCTGTTTGTTTGTATACACGCCGGCATATTCCAAATTCCGATAGTAGAATGGGTCATTTCACAGGGGTTGTAATGCTCAATGAGTTTATGTAACGTTTTATGACTGCGTCTTTACCAATGTCAGTCTGAGGGGGAAAAATGTTGTGGTGCCAGTTTGCGTCACGCAGTGATGTAATTACATGGTTTAGCCACTATGTAAAATTGGCCTCAAAGCCCATCGCTTGTTTGTGGGGGCTCGGCTGAGATCCACACACAGGTTTTCAGACAGGAGACCTAGTAACGCACTGCTGTTTTTTGTCTTTAATTTGTCGGCAATAGGAAAAATAACATTGGCCTTATCCTTTATAGTAGATGCAGCAGGTCCTCTGAAGGGTGTGATTAGTCATGCTTCTGTCACTCATTTGATATGTCCTTTGTTATTTTTATGTAAATAAATATTTTGATATATCTATATTTGTGTATTTTAATATTGTGTATTGTATATGTGTTTTTTCCCCTCTGCAGGTTCAGTGCTCTGAGGTCTATGATTCAGCATCAGCTCGAATGCAAAGCTAACACCAGCGACCGAGAATGACCGTTACTGTATGCATGTGAACCTGTGTAGTGTGTGTGTGTGTGTGTGTGTGTGTGTTTGTGCTATGCTAGAGGAAAGGGTGGGGGTACAACACTAATGATTGTTGATTCACGATGGGAACTTTTTTCCAGATGCTGTAGTGAATGTGGAGGTAAAGGTTGAAGAGTAAAATTAAAGGCTGCAATAGAACCATAGAACATCGTACACCAACGTGCTTCTACTTTTAGAATTACATATGTCATATCTTTGTATGATCTGTTTTTCCAGTGTTACTATTACCATGATGTGTACCACTGCTTTGATATCTTTGCATTTTGTATGACAACTCTATTCTTACTGCAAATGTGGATATTTATACAAGCTGTTTTTGCTAATGTTTTCTCCGACCTTTTTACGTAATAAATCAATTTTAGTGTGGCCTTTATAGCTGCTGTTGGATCTCTGCTGACACCCAAAAAATAATACTCAGCTCGGACTTCCCACAAAGAAAACAGTCGTTTTTATTATTTCCTGTACTTCCACTGTGACTGGAGCAAAGATTAGCATTGTTCTCCTGAGTGACCCTGTTTGCCAGCTTGTTCCCATGAGCTTTGTGCATGTCTGTGTGTGTGTGTGTGTGTGTGTGTGTGCGTGTGTGCGTGTGTGTGAGAACCTATCAACATTACACAATAGGGGTATCCTGAGAGAGGAGGGCTGTTCCTTTTTCCCACAGTTTCAAGAAACAGCAAGGCTGTTGTAATATTTGGTGGAGCCTTAAACACTGACTTACAGCCAGTTGACCATTATTGTTATTTGATTAATCAGATAACAGTAATAATAATACCCCCCTCTGTCTGAAACACACACACTCACGGTGAAGATCTGCGAGGAAACATGATATGTCCAATCGATTCTGATATTACCAAGTAAAAGAGTCCAATATCAATTTAAACTGGTATTCTTGAATGTGATTACTAAATATGTCTACTTAAATCTTTTTCTGCATTATGTTCTTTAAAAAATAGTTTTTATACACATATTGGACGACGTCATACAGGTATGTCGGTATCAGCATAATAGGTTTCCTTTAATAGTGTGGTTTGATGACCTGTAGCAACACAACAACATTGTTAAGCAGGTGTAGTGCGTTTTGACTATCTGGTTTGTGGGGGGGTCTGTCACCCTGACCTATAGTCAGCTCAAAGCTGGGTCTCTGGGCAGTCTTTTCAAGTAGATGTGAAGACTAGAGAATTCTGGGGTAACTGAGTTCAGTTCAGGGTCCATTTTGAAATTCACAATGAATGACTTCACCTGTGGGTCCCAACACGGCTATCCAAAGTATTAGGGAGAATCAGGTCAGATGCAGGAAAAGAGCACAAGTGTTATCAGTGACCACACTTATTCAGGCCATCACTTATTTTCACTGCCATCAGGTAAGCTAAGTCATACTATCATCAAGACACACTACTTATTCACTTTTCAACAGTCAGGACGCAGTGGCAAATAGCCACAAACCCGCAGAGTTCTTGTATTTATTCAAGTCTACTTATTTATAGGGGTAGTTTGGATATATATCATTTCATGTAATTACACAATGCCTGTTCTGATTAACTTTGACCCTGATTACTTAAAAAACTATGCAGTAAAAGTGTTTAATAGTATTAGTGCAGGTAGCATAAGAAGTACGGATTCCAGAAATATGAGTTTGATGAAGTACTTATGGAAAAAAATCCTCAAAGTTAGAGGAAAATGCCTGTTCTGATGGACTTTGACTGGATTATTTAAAAAAAACAAAAAAACTATGCAGTAAAAGTCATTTATAGCATGTCAAGTAGTATAAGGAGTGGCACTTTATTAGCCTTAGGGTCTGATAAAAAAAACGTTTCTGTGCCATCCGTCCAATACCTGTGAGACTGCACTCTGAACAGTCTCTCACAAGACGCTGTGTTGCAATTACCGTAAAGGTGGCATGAATCGCGCATTCGATATATTGGTGCAGCTCATTGGACCACGCGATCGCGAATGACGGCTTGTTTGAACGCACTTTCCTCGGGGTTAGGGCGAAGTCCGTTCGGGTACAGGAGAAGTAGCCGTCACTTGCATACCCTGTCCCGGTATCTGTAGTCAGTTTATTTTTTTTATCATATCACTTCACACTGGTCTTGAGTAAAGCTTCAAATTTGAGACAACGGAACCGTCTGTTTAACGCGAGGCGACATGGCTGCGAGCGCGGATCCGGAGATAGTTGTCATCGGATGCGGGATATCAGGTGTAGCAGCGGCTCGCAGGCTCGTCAAAGCTGGTTTCCATCACGTGCGGATACTCGAGGCGACTGCGAGAAGCGGAGGGAGAATCAAATCAGGAAGACTGGGTGAGCGACATTGCTGTTCCTCTTTCTGTGTAATCATTTCCACTGCCCTCACCAGTCGCCAAACTCAAACTCCACCTCTTTATGAGCTCAACTGTAGACATGCTGAGGTCCTCCCATCAGTACCACTCTCACACATTTCTCCTACATTTCTTCTTTTTTTTTTCCTTTGGATGTATATTTTCTTTCTTCGGTTGCATTTACTCTGCTAATGTTATTATTTTAAAGGTAAATTAAATCCAAAATTAAAATCCACTCATCAGCCTCATCATCTTCTCACCTTCCATGCCGACGGAAAGTCAGGTGAAGTTTCCGGAGCTTCACAGCAAAAACAGTGTTGCAGCGTTCTCCTAAACCACTGAAGTAGATAGGGACTTGTTTAGATTAAACAACTAAACATAAATATAAAAGTGACTTAATCCAAATATCATGAAGCCCCACCCCAAATTTATTTGAAAATATGCTGTAACCCTTTTTTAAAGAGGTCATATTATGCACATTTTCAGGTTACTATTTTTATCTGTGGGTCCTGGTAGAGTAGGTTTACATACTTAAAATTTTCAAAAAATCATAGTTTTCTCATATGGTGCATTGCTGCGGTATCCCTTTTCACACTGGGTCTGGAGCGCTCTGTTTTAGCTACAGAGTGAGACGTCTCGTCTCTCTTCAAACGTCGGTGAGAGTTTCAAATGCGCATTACAGGTAGTCAGTCAGAGGAGAGTGAATTTGTGCCACCTGTTGGTAAACCTCTTCTTTATCGACTTTGCTCTATTGAAATGATTGACTGTTTTCAAGAAGCAGAAGAATCTTTATTTTATCACATATAATACACGTGTAATGTTACAGCGACATGCAAATGGATCTGACGGCAGCAGATGTTCTCCAAATTAGAAAAAAAAAAAACACCAAAAAAAACACTGACTTGAATTTTAGTGGTCAATTCAACCCATGCAATCCTGTTTTCCCTCTACAGGTAATAACATCACAGAGATAGGAGCAAGTTATATCCACGGTCCATCTGAGGAGAACCCACTCTTTTGTCTGGCTCGTGACTATGGGCTCCTGGATCCAGAGGCCCTCAAACCGGAGAACCAGGCCATGTACATCGATGAACGTCCTCATTGGAGACCCAACTGGTTCAGCAGTTCAGGTCGCTGGATGTTTTAAAACACCCTTTTTTCCTCATTTCAAGTTATCCTATTGATTACTTTGTGGAAGTGCAGAGCGAGATGAATATTTTATATTCTGTGGGTGATGTGCAGGTCAGAGGCTGAGTGCTGAACTCATGAGGCCTGCTCTGGATATGTTTAACGAGCTGATGGATGAAACTGAACAATTTCACAACAAAAGAGAAACACCCTGGCCCAGCGTAGGACATTTCATACGATCAGAAGTACGTCACCTCTCAATCAGCAAAAATCCTTTTTCAGCTGCATGATCTGAAAAGTTCGTGGATGGTAAGATTAATCGTGTGTGTTCTCTCTGTGGGTGTGTGGTACTGTGTGCAGGCTCGACAGCGAGCAGCAGAGAAGTGGAAGGACAAGGATAAAAATACCCAAGAGCTGCTACTGTGTGGCCTCAGTGCCAAGCTGAAGGATGAGGTCTGTGCCAGTGCAACTCACACCATGGATGAGGTAGACCTGGCGGGATTTTCCATGTTCGAAGGTCTAAGTGGACTGGACTGCAACCTCCCAGGGTTTGTACTCCAACATCTTCCAAACATATTCCTCCATGATAAAGGGTATAAACTTAAATGTTAGACATGAAACATGCCCAGCCCTATTTGGTAATGATTTACTCTGATGTGGCTCCTCCAGGGCCCCCTGAGACAGATCAATGTATTTGTCACCCGATGAGATGGCAGCAGCAGATTTGATAGATTAGTCAACTGACAGAAAATGAATTGGCAGTAATTCAGAAAAAGTACATCTTTTCAGAGATGTTTCAAGAAAATACTCTGCATTCTTTCTAAAATGTGAAGGTCTGCTGCTTGTCTTTGTCATACATAAAAGTAAGCTTTAGTTTTTTTTTTTGTTTTGGACTGGACTCATTTGCAGACGTTAACTCTGGCTCTGAGAAGCTATTCAAAAATCATTTTACAGAAAGTAATTATAGCAGCTGATAACACTTTTATCGGTCTAAATATGTAGTCTATTAATAAAAATGCCCTCAGTTCACCCCTTTAATTAATTTATTCATTTAAAATAGTTTTTGAGACACTTTGGATACTTATTAGAAATGTCTTCCATGTTTTTCCCTGTAAAAAAGGGTTCTTTGTGGAGTTTTCCCATACCCACATTAAGGGTGTTGTATGCTGTACAGATTGTAAGGCTGCCTGAGGCAAATTTGATTTATGAGATTGGGCTGTTTAATCAAAATTAGTCTTGCCTTGACTTGAATAAACTTTGGTAATCCATTCCGGGGGCTTCTTCTGCTCTGCCTTTCTTTTGCTTGGTTTACAGACGTGGAGCCGGGAATCTCACTCTCCCTAATCCAGACGCTCTAGCCTGACTACACCATAAAACGCCTCTAATCTTGTATAATATTATTGTCGAGATCATCTTGCCAGGCTCCTCAGGGTGCTGAGACAGGGCCTTACTGAGATAAACCAATATCTACCTTAATTAGAAGCTTATATATCTGCATCCAGGTAACTTTTACTCATGCCTTTCTCTTGCAGTGCCTTTGAAGATCTAATCAAAAACTTGATGTCGGAGCTCCCCGCTGACTCGGTGACCTACAATCGGCCTGTGCGCTGTGTCCACTGGAACAACACAGAGAACGGAGTGAACACTGTGACGGTCGAGTGTGATGACGGGGAGAGAATCGCTGCTGATCATGTTATATTCACAGTACCTCTAGGTACATTTCTGCACTCACCCTGTACTATTGATATAGATTTGTATTTAGTTTTAGTTTATTATTTGTGGCAGTATGCTATTCGGGCAACATTATTTTGACTATACAGACCGTGTAGTCAATATCCACTAAATACATTATTAACAATACACAGCACATTCTGATATAACAATTCTTTTGGAAAACCAGATGAAATAACTAGATGGGAATGTCTGCGTCTGGCTAATCCAACTATATAAATATCTGACAAAGCAAAATACTTCATCACACGAATGCAAGAATCATAAAAATTCAATATTGCTATAAAACAGTCAGGCTTGTTGCTCACAATAGGCACAATAGTAACCTTCGTTACCTCAGTCATCAATCAACTTTTTTCTCATCAGGATACCTTAAGAAGCACCATTCAACCTTGTTCTGTCCTCCTCTCCCGGCACACAAGCTCCACTCCGTCCAGAAACTGGGATTTGGGACGTGCAACAAAATATATGTAGAGTTTGAGTCACCGTGGTGGGATGCTGACTGTGACATCATCCACCTGGTGTGGGAAGATGAGGTCTGTAAATGCTATAAAGCGTGACAGAACACGTCTCACTGTTCTGTAATGTTTGCAACCTGGCAGCACGCTTAAATATCAGGCCTTGTCAGAAGTAGTGCATCACTGACAAATGAATACGCTCACACACACATTGATTGTTTGTTTTACACCCTGTGTGTCTTTAGGGGGACATTTTGGTCCACATAAAGGATATAAGCAAATCCTGGATAAAAAAGATGTCGACGTTCACTGTGCTCAAATACTCTGAAAGGTACAGGCAGGTGGCAGTTTCTCAGTCTTTTCTGTGTGAAATGCTTACAACAGCTATGGGACTCCTCTTCTCAATTCTGCTTAAACTCTCAGGGGAAGCCATGTTCTCTGCGGCTGGATCGCCGGGCAGGAGTCGGAGTATATGGAGTCACTTCCTGATGAGGAGCTCAGATGTTCCATCACGGACCTCATCCGAACATTCACAGGTGAGTTTCAGATCTGTGGTCTCAACCTGTAGCTGTCTCCTAATCGCTAGAATGGATCTTATCTTGTCTAATTTTACTCTGAGAACAGCTTGTTTATTCAGTTATGGAATAACTTTGTCAAATTCTTTATTTTTAATGTATTCTCCAAAACTACAGAGTGCCTTTAAAGATGTGAAAGACATTTTTAAAAACAGGACTTATGACAAAATGTAATTTTAATCTTGAACCTCAAAAATAAAAGATAAAGCTCAGCCCACCTGGGTTGTGTGACAGGCGCTTCAGGTGTATGGACAAACATTACAACAGTCAATATTTGCACATAAATGCTTTGTAAATTATCCAATCAGAGGACCACACACCTTTAGAAAACACATTCATTACAATCCAGGAAAATAGGTGGAGGAAGTATTTTTACAAAAGAAATCTATAAAACATCACCCCACCATACTATAAGATTAGATATAGATTAGTTAAAAGTGTTACTAATATTAATAACAATTCTACTCAATAATGTAATGTGTGAATAGTTTATATTCTACGGAAGCCGAGAACAGCCATGGATTTTTCTTATTTTTATGCACTGTTATCTCGTGATAACAACTTATTATCTCGTTATCTCCATATAACAAAGATTGTTTTCTTGTGATAACGAATTAATTAATAATGTGTTCGTCTTGATTTCAACCTACAAGAGCTGCCACGAGTGGCTTCCGTAGCCACTGGCTGTAGCTGTAGCCTACCGGTAGGTTACACTTTACGTTAGTTTATTTACTTGACTGGGTTTGTTTAGGGGCTACCGGTTAGCAGATGAGAGGCTGACAAACTCCTATCTATCCAGCTGCTTCAGCTAAGGTAACGTAAATGTAGCCTGGACCAGACAGTGGCAGGTCTTGTAGGCTGAATCAGGATGATCACATTAACCAGCGTGCAATCAGACTTGAAAATGATCCCAAGAAAACAAAAGTCTTTCTGTATCGAGATAACAAAATAATGAATTCGTTATCATGAGAAAACAATCTTTTTTATATTGAGATAACAATAAATCATTATCACAAGATAACAGTGCATAAAAAGAAAAAAAATCCATGACCGTTCTCGGCTTCCGTAATATTCAGCTTAATTTTTATGATAAAATGTGTTTGTGCCAGTTTAAAATAATGGGAATATAATGCATTCACGTTAAGTAAAGTAAGTCACATTAATATCTTCCCAAACCTGTCAGACTTTCAGGACGATATAAGATTCCCAGCTGTGAAAACCTCAAGGATGTTAACAAAACTGCTGTCCTTTCCTGTGGTGCCACCCGCTGGCCAAACTGTGTATTTGATTCACTCATTGAAAGAATTTTTTTAATATACTATTTTAATCCCAAATTGGGAAATTCTTTTTATAGCAGAGCTATTTCTCTATTTTTAACTTTGTATGCAGGAGTATTATCGTATAGTATTACAGCCAGTATGACCATCAGTGTCCTGTTGAAAATGTTTGGGACCTAATTAAAGAGGTGTCAGTTGCTGTTTAAGACTGCAATAATATTGATGCGTCAGACGATCTCAATATGTTCTACATAAGGCAGTAAAACTTCTGATATAATTCATGTAATCTGGTGTTTTACTGCTATGACAGGTCATCTGTAACATTGTCTGACTGATTCTAAAGTTAAACTTATTTTATGACATGTGACATGTAACGACCTGAGCCCTGGGCTGTTGCATCGAGGACACAGCCTCTGTACATGGGGCTCACACTCACACCAACTGAGCCACTTCTTCAAACTTTTCTAAAAATGTTTCTGAGCCTTTCCAGGTTGGTCATGTCAGCATAACTGTGTGTGTTTAGGAAACCCTACAATCACACCAAGGGGAATCCTGCGCACTCAGTGGTTTCATGACCCCTGGACATGTGGGTCCTTCTGCTACCCAGCAGTAGGCGTCTCAGCGCAGGACCTGGAGAACATGATGGAGCCGCTGCCTGTGAAGGGATCACAGTCACAGGTACACGTTTTGTTTTCACACAAACACATGTGCATAGTGAGTACATGACCGCGACCTCTGTTGCCTCTCGGTTCTAACTGGTTGGATGCGTTTCAGCCCCTGCAGGTGTTGTTTGCCGGAGAGGCTACTCATCCCTGCCACTACTCCACCGTCCACGGAGCTCTCCTCACTGGGTGGAGAGAAGCTGATCGACTCATCTCTCACTACTCCACCGTCAGTCCATGAAGCCACCCAGATCAGAAAAAGATGCTGCATACATAACAACATTTTATATTTTTTTTACTCCACTAATTTTCACATTTCTTACAGACTACGTACTGTATGAAAAAAAAACATTCTATAAAGCCTACATTTAGAGCAAGTTTTGAATAAGACCAAGTGGCATACACAATCATACACCAATGTCAATTTATTTACCAACCATAACACATTGTTTGATTTATGGAATTTAAATTTCAGCAAATAGCTGAAACCACTGGAAAGATTCACTGTTCTGTCTGCCATGTTAATATATTTCGCTGAACAACTGTAAATTGTTGCACAAATGTACTTGTTGAAGCAAGTGTTTTTTTATGCAAAATTAAAATTTTACCTGATTAATCCATAAAAAGGTGTGAGCATGTGTGTTTGCAGTCTTGCACGGTTATATGTTGCTTACTGTTATGGATCAGTAGCCGTTGGCCTGATCTTTCTTCTAATTTTTTCCCCATTCAGTCGCCCTACCAAGTGGAAATCTAACAGCTTTTGGAAGCTGTCAAGTCATTGTGAACCTCGCAGCGGCAGCATCATCTTTGTTGTTTGTACTGCAGAAAGTTCCCCCGGGGAAAAAACCTTGGAAATAAATTTAACAATAAAAACATGGTCCCATGCGCAGCTGCCTTTTGAACATACTTCAGGGGTCCCAGAAAGTTCCAGGATTACTGCATGTCCTAACTGAAAATGTGTTTGATATTGTGCATTACAAAGTACAATATCAGATGACGTGATAAAAGCTTCAAGGAGAGCTCTGCTTTAACAGGCCCTGTTTGAGGAAGGTCCTGTTTATCACTACTATCATGTTGCATACTCCTGAATTAATGTGTTTAATCAAGTTGCCACAATAAAAAGGCCTCTCACTGATAACAACCTATCCAAGACGAAAACATTATTGAGTAGCTACTCAGGTCATATGTGTGTAAAAAGCAGACATACAACTGCCCTGAATTAGATTAAAAGTAAGGTTCTTCATTCTGTCGAGTGGGAAATATCTATCGGAATGGACTTCTGTCTCTCTAAATGTAGTTTAAAGTTGAGTAGCTCATCTTGACAGGTACAGTGACAGGAGTCAGTACAAAATACGATTTCTAACCATTACCTGGTGTGTTGTGGGGACATTCAGGTCACGGCTAGTCATTCAGTGGCGGACTGTCTGAGGGGCAGGGCTCAAATAGTTTTCACAAGGGCACCAGCTGCAAAACTGTTTTATTATGTGACTCGGGTTTAAAGTATAACCAGGCCGAGTATATCTCTGTTATAAAACACACAGGGAACGACAGCTTATTTAACCATTTAAAAAGGCACACAGAGACCAAATACAATGACAGCACTGTATCATGTTTTATCTACCACAGGGGCACTTAAGTTATTTGTTCTTCTGAAAATGGGAGCACCAGGGAAAGAGAAAAGTAATGCAAGACTACCAAAAATAATAAATAAATATATATATATATATATATAGATAGTAATACAAGCTTTTTTGCTAATCAAATAATGGCTGAGGCTTGATATTTACCCCTTCACGAGCGCATGTGTAAGAAGCTGAACATGCCATTCTGTCAGCATGTGTGTGCTGCCACGTTCACCAACTGGTAAAGTACCTTTTAAAAGTTTGACTTTTATTTCGAAAATCCTAACCGGAAACGCCCCCCTTTTTTCGTCATCTCCACAGGAAGTCAAACAGAGACCGTTAACAATCAGCAGAGTGAACTGTCTGTAGTAGTTGGGATCCAGCCATGTCTCTCGGTGTGAACTCTAAAGTAGTAATAGTAGGATGCGGGATATCAGGTGTAGCAGCGGCTCACAGGCTCGTCAAAGCTGGTTTCCATCATGTGCGGATACTAGAAGCGACTGCGAGAAGCGGAGGGAGGATCAGAACAGGACGACTGGGTGAGCGACTGTCCGTCTTCTGTGGCAACTTCTGCACACTTACCCCGCAGCTTGTTTCCCCACAGAGAAAAGGCTGACTGGCTCTGACAGGTCAGATACACGTCTAATAATAATGTGTTTATTACAGCAGGAGTGGCTGCAACCTCTTATTGTTTCTCAAGTACAATCTCCCCTGATCTAAGTTAGGGTTGTACCTAATCGTAAAAACAAATAAAAGTGCCATTATTTTTACTAGGTAGACCGATTTTCGATTGGCCGATAATGTAAGCCGATATTCAGCATTTTTCCGACGTTAGGGATTTTTCTGTCAGAGAGCCAGTAGCCTACATATATTATCTGAAACAGCTAATCCTTTCATCTTGCATAACAGAACCCAGCTGACATTGGGGTACACTGTTGACAAGTCACCAGTTCATCGCAGGGCTGACATATAGGGATAAACAAATCCAATTTTAGAGTAACTGATCGACCTAACCGTTTGTGGATTGTGGGAGGAAGCCGGAGTACCCACAGAAAAAAAAAAGATATACTCAACTAAAGTAGCCAAATGGTATTTAAGAACATTAAAATGTACTGTATTCCATCACTGGTTGTTTTAATTTTTGACGCCAAGTTCATTTTTACAGCGAATGAATATCAGTTCCAAATATCTGTCTCCTCATTAATCTAATAACCTGTGTCAGCCTGAAAAAGCTGCAGTGGGCCCCTATTTTTTTTTTTTTTAGGGTTATGGTGTTTTTCCAGATATTGCAATTGTGATATAATTCACAATTAATGGAAATAGTCATTTCTGCTTCACAATTTAAAAAAAACTTCTTTTTTTTTTAACTGAACAAAACTATTAATAAGATGATGTGATGATGTCACGGTTTGAGGTTGTAAGACCCAAGGAAGACCCAAATGCAGAGTAGAGGCAGGAGTGGGGGGGGAAACAATAAGCGAGCTTTATTGAACCCAAAGCTGAATGCAAAACAAAAACTAAGGACCACAAGTGAAAATGAGTCCGGCGACCAAAAAACAAAGTAGCCACTACATCTAAAGCAAAGTTCAAATCAAAATGCATCAAAGAAATCAAAATCTAAAACATACCAGACAGGAGAGGAGGCACGGAGAGAACATCAGACAGAACTAATGAACGGACAAAGAGAAGAGGGAAAGCAGAGGCTAATTACACAGACACTAACAATGAGACGAGGAACAGGTGAGGTAATGAGGGGGGAGAAGGAGGAGGAGAAAACACTGACAGACAGGGAAGAACACAGGACACTGAAAGGACACAAGAGGGCATGGAAAATCAAAACATAAGACACAACCAGACACAACACAAAGACATGAATCTAGAGCCATGACATCTTCATCATTATGCTGTTTTGTCACAAATTTCACCTTTGTCACAAAATTGCTGCTTGTGTGCTTTTGATATTGCACTTATATCGCGATTTTGATGATATTTAGATAATTGTGCAAGATGTAAAATGTGTATTTTTTATTTTCAGTAAGCTCAGACTTATCTATGTCTGCTGTTAATCATTTGTCTATAACTAATAAATGCAGGAGATGATAATGCGAGGGTTATTCCACTTTCATGACTATATAAGGGCTGTAAAGGAGGGACAAAGAACAACAACCAAGATCAGTAATGATCTTTTTCTCTTCTGCAGGTGATAATATCATTGAGATAGGGGCAAACTGGATCCATGGACCGTCCGAGGAGAACCCTGTGTTTTGTCTGGCCCGTCAGTATGGGCTCCTTGATCCAGAGGCCCTCACCCCAGAGAACCAGACCATGGACGTCGGAGGACATCCTCCCTGGGTTCCCAACATCTTCACCAGTTCAGGTCGCCAGAGGTTTTGAAAAAACAAAGCCTGTTGTAAGACTGAACTCTCAGATCGTAGGGGTAGAAATCTGTATGTGAGGGGCCAAAAACTTTGTGAGGTTAAATTTTATGGCATGACATGATGTATTATTTTAGTTTATATTTAGTCTGTAATTATTTTTAAATAGTTTGATCTTTCCCTTTTATGCCAAGGCCCTATTGCTCTCTGTTGTGGATTTAGCTGGTATGCATAGAGTAAATTATTATATCTGTAAAAAAGGGTGGCGGATTTTTTTATTTATTTAGGCAAAATAAGATATTTTGGTTATAATTGTGCATTATTTATCTATAGCAGCCAAAAAAGAAGCAGATTGTGGTGGCTGCACAGTTGATTTGAGACTTAAGTTTGACTGCAGTCAGCTACACAAGTCACAGACAGGTACCTTAATTTAAGTGATATTGAAATATTTATAAGCTTGTGTGCAGAGGAGATATTTTAGGTGTGTACGTGTGTAATGAATTACAGCAGCTTGCAGGTGCTTGTACATTATTATATGTGATGCAACATTTCCAGCGTTGAGTCAGGCTATAGCTGTAGGGTGTGAGTGGAGTGATATAAGTTGGCCGTTTTCCTAATTAGTATTCTGTGGGTTTCGTAACGTGTGCAGGTCGGAAGCTGAATGCTGAGGACTTCGATCCTGCCAAGGAGATGTTTATTGAGCTGCTGATTGAAAGTTCAGACTTTCAGAGTAAAGGAGGAGAACCCTGTGCCAGTGTGGGAGATTTCATCCGATCAGAGGTAAATTTCTTTCAGTGACTACAACAATGATACCAGCGGAGTGTGTTTTAGCTACCAGACTGGATTATCTAGAATATTTTAGCTGTTTTTTGACGACAAACTTCATCTTGTTTCGTTGTTTGCTGTCTGGTGCAGGTACAATGGCGAGCAGCAGAGAAGTGGAAAGATGTTGACGCAGCCACTAGATCTCTGAGACTGTGTTTGATCACTACCATGTTGAAGGTGGAGTGCTGCGTTAACGGGTCTCACAGCATGGATGAGGTGGGCCTGGGGGGCTTTGGCCTATACGAGACTCTACCTGGACTGGACTGCACATTCCCAAGGTTTTTTACTCAAACAGTGCATCCTAACTTCCTGCATTTTCATTTTAAAATCTCATTATCAAATGGCACAAGATAAAGATAATATGTTATTCAGTATTTTATTGAAGGGGTTTCTACAGCACGTGTGTCCATCTGACTTTTCTTTCATTACTTTCTTTCTCGTGCAGTGGCTATGAAGGTCTAATCAAAAACTTGATGTCGGAGCTCCCCGCCGACTCGGTGACCTACAATCGGCCTGTGCGCTGTGTCCACTGGAACAACACAGAGAACGGAGTGAACACTGTGACCGTCGAGTGTGATGACGGGGAGAGGGTCGCTGCTGATCATGTTATTGTCACACTACCTCTCGGTAAAATCAGATGCATCTATTTACACAGTTTGATGTCTTCTATCTCAGTGCATGAAATGTTGAGTTTGTGCTACACATACAAGTTCTAACAAGCAACTTAATTATCCTCAATTTGCATCCTGCTTTAGTATTGTAAGTAATCCCAAAAACATTTTTATGTGGTACCAGATTGGTCAATAAGTGACACCTTGGATTCAAAATGACAGTGACGACAGCTTGACATCGACGTTGGCTTTTCTTTTTCAGGCTGTTTGGTACTGAGCATAAAGTAACTTGTTCTGGTTCGTCAGGGTACCTGAAGAAGCACCATTCAGCCCTGTTCCATCCTCCTCTCCCTCTGCACAAGCTGCACTCCGTCCAGAGACTCGGCTTTGGAACGAACAACAAAATATTTGTGGAGTTTGATTCGCCCTGGTGGGATGCTGACTGCGAGGTCATCTATTTCTCATGGGAAGATGAGGTGAGACGCGTGGTCAACGATGAAAGGTGTACATTTTACTGCGTATACGCACTGAAATCAATTACATTCTATACAATTCTTTTCTCCTTCGTGTTTTCATTTCAGGATGCCATGGTAGACCAAGTGCCAGATGTACATAGATCCTGGATAAAGAAGTTGTTTGGCTTCACTGTGCTCAAACCCACTGAAAGGTCAACAACCACACTGGGACACAAATGCTGGTTCACGTCTCGCATGTTTATATTGAATTTAACCGAAAAACACTGTCAGATTATTTGAGTAGGAGTGCTGTTTTGTTTGTGGTTTAACTTTCAGATATGGCCATGTTCTGTGTGGTTGGATCGCTGGGCATGAGTCAGAGTATATGGAGACGCTGCCTGAACAGGAGGTCATGCAAAACATCACACAACTCATCCGCCGGTTTACAGGTGAGTCAGAAGCGTAATTGGATAATCATTCCGGCCTTGATTATGTTAGAATAATTTCTTTCAGCATTTCTGGACTAACGGTGCATGTTTAGGGAACCCGACCATCACCCCGAGGAGAGTCCTGCGCTCTCAGTGGTTTCATGACCCCTGGACGTGTGGATCTTACAGTTTCCCCGGAAGAGGCTGCTCAGTGCAGGACCTGGAGAACATGATGGAGCCCCTGCCTACGAAGGGATCACAGGCAAAAGTACCTAAATGTTCACTCTCAAATATAAACATGTGCTCCCAGCAAACACGCCGATATGCACATCATGAACCAATATTTTAGTTTCCCTGTTCTAACAGTTTGGTCTGTTTCAGCCCCTGCAGGTGTTGTTTGCTGGAGAGGCTACTCATCCCTGCTTCTACTCCACCGTCCATGGAGCTCTCCTCACTGGGTGGAGAGAAGCTGATCGACTCATCTCTCACTGCTCCGCCGTCAGTCAGTCAGAGCCGCCCAAGTCAAAGCTTTAAAAGAACACAAAAAGGGATTCTTCACCGGATTTATTGCTAAAATTTGCACCTTCTTTAAATTACGATGTTTGGGTTGATTGTCTGGAAGCCTGCTGCTTATTTAAATCAGTCATTTACATTTTTGAAAAATGTTCCCCAGCCAGTGAAGAGTGAAGCTCCTGTTTTCAAGTACAAACGGATTGGTCCGGTAATGTCAACTTGGACAGGCAATCTATTCAAATGATCAATACAGTTATGATATTTTCACTAAACAGATTAAAGATAAAGCCTTAAATATTAAATGATGAAATGCTCTTGAAACAAAATTTGAACATGTAGTAATCATGTTTACAGATCAGCTTATTAACAACACAGTGGTATCAATTAGCAGTGATTTTGCTTTTTTTATTTATCTTAAGACTGAAGTCCATACAGCTTTCCACTTTCCCCCTTTGATAATATATT
>OMLP01012634.1:0-20322 GCA_900302685.1 Spondyliosoma cantharus
GTGTGTGGGGGGGGGGGTTGTAACTACCACGCTATATACTTAGAACTTAAGATTTTAAAGGCACACCACTAACACATTTGAAAATTAGGTGTTAACCCTGACATCATAGAGATATAATGGCAGAACTTTTTGTTTTCATTCACTTCCAGTAAAAAAAAAGTATCCCAGTAAGTAAAAATCCCATTAGCAACAAGTGTATGAGAGGAGACCTCTCTATATAATACTTCTGCCCAGAAATATGACATTTGCAGATTGATATCACTTTAAAAATCATAATTTTTGCTCTATTTTGCAAAAAGTCTGCTTGTAACGAGAGTGACTCACTCTTAAAATGTTGCTCTGGCAGGTTGTGGTTAGTGTGTACTTCTGTAAATTCCAACAAAATGTGCTAAAGAGTTAAAAGGATGTGAAAAGACCAAAAGAGGAAACTATCAAGGCTGCTGGCTGCAACTGATTTTTATTTTCAGTCAGTGCGAAAATTATTCTTATTTCAACACAGCTAACCTTGAGCATGGGCCTTTTCGTCATTATCTGTTGCTGTTAGATTTTTTTTTAAGTTAAACCTTAAGTTTTTTCACCTGCAATTATCATTTATTATTATATATTTTTAGGGGCCATGTGGGGGCAGCAGAAACAAGCTATGAACAATACAGATTGACATATTACCCGTTTTTATTCAAAGCTTAAATTGTTAGCAAACAGTCGCAAATCTAAACATTCTGCTGATAAGGTGAAACACTCATTCATTCATTCATTCATTCATTCATTTTGCTGAAAAAAATAAATGTATGAATAAATATAGAAATAATTGTATAATTAAATGCCAAAATAGATTAAATACATAATTAGATAACAAAATGCTAAAATAGATGTGACATTTAGATTGTATATCATTTATTTTCAGTGACAATTAAGTGTTAAATCAGATAATTATTTATACATTTATTGTTTTTATGTTTTTATATGCTTATGTATTTAATTATTCATTTGGGCATTTAATTATACATTTATTTATGTATTTATTACATATACTTACATATCTATTTATATATTTAAAAGTTCTAAATAATATACGAAACATTGATTTTTGAGTCTCATTCCGAGCTCATCAAATACTGTTGCTTTGGGATGGTAGGTTAGGACACTCTAAAGTTGCATTCTGATTTTATTTGCTGATCACATCTGTAATCTAATGAGCAATAACACTGCTTTAGCTGTTTCTTAGCCACATTTTGTAGTGTACTTTAGATTGTAGGTGCTGGTTTGAAACATTTTCCATAAGTTACACTTGCATAGGCTAAAAATGCCTTTTTCAAAAAGTGGTGTGGACTCAAGCTTCACCTATTTAAACATGACCTATGTATTACACATTTTTTTGTACTGGAATATTGACAGATAACAGACTTTCTGATAAGATGGCTTTATAAAAGTAAAACATACAATGGATGTTTAGAGATATTTCAAATATCTTATTTTACTCCATGTTTATTTTTGCGCATACTGAAATCATGAGTATGCGACTAAGAAACTGAGTTAAGATTAAGTTTGGATTAACAATTTTTTTTTTTTTTTTTTAACATCTTAAATTCTTTTGCACATCTCAACCCTGCAATTTCAGTGAATTCTTTTCAGCCAAAGTCATGGTTCTGTGGATGTTTAAAGGGAAACCTCTTGACATCTTGTCAAATTGGTTTAGTAAATCAAATCTGGTGTATACATCTTTATTCTGGACTGTGGCATAATGGCATCCGGCTTTAATTTCAGTAGACGACAGCATTGCATTAGGAGCAGCACACTGATGTTCACACAGAGGTTGTGTTAAACCTGGTGTTGGCAGATGCTGCAGTCTAGTGGCAGCAACAGCAAAATGCAGAGAACAAACGGCAATTAAATACCCACCCCCATTTAAATAAGTGGCAGCAATAAATAAGGACTACAAATTCCCGTTGCTTCAGGGCGAGTAACTGATAAATCAATCACAATTCACATGTAAATCACGACATAGCCTTTTATTTATTAATGAATTTATTTTTTAAAAATGACTTCAAATACATGATGGAAAACTTGAGGAATTCATTTTTTGCTGAGGCTACATTTCTCACACTTCGTGGTTCCAACAGGTTGTTCTGTCAGCTACTTCCACATTATGATATTATAGGGAACACTGATATCCTGATCAAGGCATTTCCAAATCCTCCACATATCGAGTTACCAGTTCATCATGTACACCTTTATGGGTGTACCTAATAAACTAACTCGGAGTGGGTTCTTTGTACTACTTCAATTACAGGCAACAGTGGACTGGCCTGCGTACACTTTGAAAAAGGCAACAAAGACACACTCCCTCCTATAGAACCACAGAGATCCAATCAGAAACAGGGCGAGGCCACAGTCACTGAGGTGGTACGAGACAATGCTTTCCAGCCCTGATGTTTGACAACTTAAAAATGCTTATTATAGGCAATTCAAGTAATATTCCTGTTGTTTTTGAGCAAAGGAGTACAGAACAGAAATGACAGCAAAAAGATGACTCAGGTGAGGAAAGTGTAGAATCGGGGAAATGATGCGTAAAAAAAACAAAAAAGCTAAATATTTCCAAACTTCTAGATGTGTTGTGGTATGATGGCAACTCATTCTTCCGACGGTAAATTGAAAAAAGGGGCTGAAGGGGACAAAAATAAAGCTGGTGGAAATAGCAGATGACTCTGTGTTTGGATGAAAAAAACTTTTACATCTTTAGAAAATTATACCAATATCTTGTGCAACATATCCAAATACTAAACTACACTGTATAATTCCTATATATCAGTTTATCCTCTGAATAGTGTTCTTTTCTCCATCTGTCACCGATAAGTATTTTATTACAAAGCAGGTGACATGGCAGGAAAAGTAAAGCACCAAAAAAATTCTCGTGCACACTCACCGTTATATTTGTTCAGTCATTAAGTAAACTTGTATTAGGTAACCTTGTGAAGTTGTATAAATCAAAACAAAAACAATGGAAATAACTTCAGCAGCTTTAGAATTAAAACCATCGTGAGTGGGGGAAGAGAAAAGAGGCAGTGAAGCACTTGGAAAACCTGCAATTATTAAAGAAAACTAGAGGCATCCCAAATGTTGCATTTCCTCTTCATCTCACTTTGCTCCACCCGTTTTCCCTGTCCTGACCACACTGTCATGGAAGACTCGCGCCCCTCTGATTTGAAATGAGGGACAGGAGTTCAGGAGCAACCCTGATCTGACGCCACTCGAATTGGTCCCCTCCCCCTTTCTCCACGCTGAGACTTAAGTGCACGTCGAAGCGGTCAGGTGAAGACTAGCGCTTTCCTTTGGCTTCTTCGGCATCTTTTTCTGAAATAAAATAAGAAGCGACTTAGGGGTTTGCGAGCTTCAACATGGTAAAACCTTCTGTAAAATGGCTACAAACAACTTGGAATTGGAACAAAAATTGGAATTATCATCAGACTAGGGATGCTTATGATTAATTTAATTGCGATTGAGAATTTAACAGATTAAAAATGTATTAACCACCAATCAGTGATGGGCACAAAGACATCAAGTATCTTGTTACAAATTACAAATACAGGCTTATCAAATATATCAAAATAAAATAGAAAAGACATTCTGTACAAACTGATATCATTACATTATCATTATTTAGTAGCCTAAAAGTTTAAAATCTGCATCTCTCCATCAGATCATGATCAAACAACCCAATTAGGTGGAAAGTCTTGCATGATTCAGAAGATATTTGCTATAGGTTTACAACCTTCTTCTCTTAGCTAAAATTCATTGCCATTTTCTGGCCTTACGTGTCAGAACACAGTGTGTACAAATTACATGTCCAATACATTTATGAACTGAATATAAAATGTTCAAACTGTGCATTTTCAGCTTCTACAAAATGTTTGATCAGAATCGAATAAAACCCAAATGGAATACATAATAATTTGACATCCAGTATAGACAGTTTTAACTTTACAGAACCGTGCAGAGTATTAACTGATCCAGCTTCTCACCTTTCCTGAGTTCGTCTCTCTTCTTGGCAGCATCCTCCCTCTGTTTCTTGATGATGGCCAGTCTGGCCAGGTCGGCCCTCGCCTGGTCAGTCTTCCCCTCAAGATGGAGCTTCATGTAGCGTTCCTTTGACTTCTGCTTCTCTATCTCCTCTCTGACAGAGAGAACAAGAGGGCACACACACACACACAGATCAAACAAAGTAACACTTAGTCAAAACAAAAAGCCTGATGCTATTGAGAGAACACCGTATGATTTAACGCAAACGCCAACATTCTTTTCCCGGGTGACTGTGTGACACCCACCTCTCTCTGCGAGACAGCTCTCTGGGAGCAGTAACGTCTACTTCAGTCACCTTCTTGCTCTTCTGAGACACACGGTTGGGGTTCTCGATCTCTATAAGCCCCTCAACTCCACACTTCTTTTTGGACTGCAAGTAAAAAGAAACACCTTTATAACATCACTGAGACATGACACCACCAGTATAGAGCTGGTAAATAACGGCACAGGCTGGTAAGCTTGTTTGTTTACTGGCTTACTACACACAAACATTTCCATCCAGACCCATTTCATTGTACATTTTGAATGTTCTTAATCCCTCTCATGACAGGCCAAAAGTAAACGATGTAACATTAGCATAGTGACGGCATTTTCATCATAGAAGGTGCACAGATGTCAATCTCTGAACGCTGAACTCCAGACCTGAATCTGAATGTATGCAGGTGTCACCCGAAACATCTGGGCAACAATTGGGCTGAGGACAGCACTGTTTTCCCTGCACTCTTACATTTTCCACAAAAGGTAGTTGGAGGGGCAGCAGATAAATTACAAACTTCCTCACCAGGTAATTCCTGGAATACCTCACCACTACATATTCGATTACTCTCACACGCTCAAAGACTTAAAACTAGTTTTGGGGTGCATGACTCTCGAGTGCTGTATTCTAGGGAACTGGACTTGTTTCGGTTCCTTGAAGATGTGTCACCTCTCATCCAAGAGGCTTCTTCAGTTCTAAATAACTGAAGTGGAGTTGCAGGCTTTTAAACTCTGTGTGAGAGTGTCCTTAAGAGTCGCTAAGGACACATGTGAGCTCTGAGTTTATAGAGTCGTTAGGGCTACTTGTGGGTTGTTGACCCGACCGGTGTTCATGTGGGTTGCTTGGGCAAGGTGAGCTCATTTTGTTAAGCTGTCTGGGGAGGGAATTCAGTACTGCATTGTAGGTGGGTGACAGGTAGTGTTGTAGGCCACCTCCTCTGTTCAAAGATGGTCGTTCCAGTTTGACATAGATGGATTATTGTACTCCTCTTTCAAACCATCTGTCTTCTCTGGCCAAGATGTTTACATTTTTTGTCCTCAAAATGAATATTTTTTTCTCCTTTAAATGCAAGTGGACAGCAGCTTGACCTGAAGAGCTGGCCATCCTGTGTTGTGCCATTGGTTTATGGAGGGGTCTGCCAGGGTCAGCCAGCACAGCACAGAGGAATCTGTGCAGTTAGCCATTATTAGCCATTATTTTCATTTATTTATTTTTTTTTACTCAGAGAGAACCTCAGCAAGTTTTTTTTTTAATTACAAATATGTACTTGGTTGTTTTTGACTTCCATATGAATTTTTGTCTACATCTGACCTTCCCTGAGCAAGTTACAGCCATTTATTTTAATATTATACATGGCTTTTTCCAGTAAAAAAGCATGTGTAACCCCTTATTTCATTTACTGACCATCTACATATGTTTAAAAAAGGTCAGCGAGTAAACAGAAAGGTTATTAAATCCTAACAGATGATTAAGCAAAGCTGACCATTTTAAAAGGAACATTATAAATTGAAAAAGACCAACAAATGTAGTCTGACTACAACCACTGCCAACTGGCATGATAACCTTCATTATAGAGTCTCTTAAAGCCCCAAGATGTCGTCTGATACCACTGAAAATTCTGCTTTGATTGAGTTTTCAAAACATATGGATAGGATTAGCAGTTCAACAGTTATTCAACATGTAGAACATTACCTATTTTCACCAAAGTATCTGTTTTTGATGGCTGAACATTGAGTATTAACCTAAATATCAACCTCTACCATCAAGTCAACATCAGACCCGCTCACTCACCTCAGAGTCGCTTTCACTGCTGCTCTCCTCGTCGGACTCTGAAGACTCTTTCTCTGCGCCCCCTTTTTCCTCCTGTGAACACACACATCCAGTCACACCGGACCTGGTTCGAAGGGAACACCACGTCTGCCATTTATGTCCCGATACTCACCAGCTCTCTCTGCGCTTTCATCTGTCTGTCAATCTCTTCAGGGTTGCTGAATTGCTTCCCTCGGCCCTTGTGGCCCTTTTTACCTGGGACACAGATGTCAAGAGTTGTCACAGACGAATCAAACGAATCCAGCTGTCTGTTAAAGTTTCTGATTCCACAAGCACACTGCACAGTTTTTAAAAACATTTCCAGCACAAGCTAAGATTTATGCTCATATGTAAAGGTATATGATTAAATACCGCCTTGTTATTGCTTTTTGTTGATACCGAGATGCCTGGACTAGACGCTGATCATTTCTAAAGTCAAAAAGCTTGCGGTGATGCAATAGCGGATGGCACTACGTGGTACAAGTATTTCTGTTTTTTTATGTACACACCCTGCACCATCATTAAGATCTTATGCCATTACAAAGTGTGAACAGGGGCGAGGTGTGTGTGTGTGTGTGGTGGGTGACGAGACACATGACGATCAATGACGACCAGTTCCCTTCAAAAAGGCAAATGTCATAACAAGATAGCTTTAAATAGGGACGTGATGGCACAAAGAAGTACAGATATAGCTTAGTGAATAGCAAAACATTTGAGAAAGTCTTCAGTAAGATTAATAATCGCCGAAGCGGTCTCCAGTCCACATGGTACAGGCGGTTAAACACAAATGGCCAAAAAACAAACCATTCAAACCGTTGAAGATGCTGAAATTACCATCAAACTCGAAAACGTGTTAACGTAAAAGGCACTAATTAATCACCATTGGTACATTTGCCTTCTTTCTTCGGTCGCTCGGACCCGCAAATAGACCTTGCTACCCGGTTAGCATGCTAGCAGCTAAGCATGTGAGAGCTGAACGGGATTCGTACTACTCCAGCTAACAATTCGCTAGCTAGACTTAGCCTGCTGAAAATTAGCATTTAACGTGAACTTTAATGATAATACTCACCGCCCCGAGGCATTATCAACAATGAAGTTTGTACAGACGAAGTCCGTTATTATAAGGCTGAATGATCCGACAGTTGTACAACCAACGCCGATGGTTTAAAGTGCTAAAAGAAAAGGCTAGAAAGTACTTCGTCTCTCCCGCTGTCAGCAGGACAAAACGTCGAAATGCTGCATTCACTCACGACAGCATGCGCATGCGCAGTTACGATCATTCAACCAATCGCTGCAGTGAGCATCGCCTCCTGCGCATTTAACTGACGTGTGCACCCACCAATTAGCCAAAGGGCGTAAATTAATTCATAAAATGAAACTGCACTGTGTTTTATATAACATATTTTTGTATTACGCCCAGTACTGCTTGTAAAAATCTAATTTCTCGGAAATATACTCTCACAAATAGTATATTTCACATGGGATGATCATATTGCTGATACTACCATGTATTGCGAATATAGTGATGGGGAAAAATAAAGAATATGTTAAAGAAAAAAAAATCAAATGAACAACTCTAATCCTAAATACACACGTTACATGATCGTGTTGTCATGTTCTCATTGCAATATTAAACAAATATTTCAGGGATTTTAACAAAAAAATCTTAGCTCATGACTCCAAACTTCAAACTCAGATTCAGATGTGTGTAGTTTGGCAGTTTTTGTCATTAACCCTGTCTTCTCATGAATGTGTCATTGGTTACAACTCAATAAAGTATTAATTGAATAAGGGGTTAAGAGAATATGTATGAAATATATAAAAAAATGTGATCTTTTTTATTTTTTATTTTTGATCTGAATATAAAACACAGAAAATACAGAGAATATTACAAAGAAAATATCGGCCTATACCTGCCATACAGATGTAAAAGATGTAGAAAATATGCTGTGCGTTGAAGAAAGACATTCACAGTTGGTCTGTACTCATGGTGATTGTACAAATGTAGGACAGAACGTTAATAACACGCACTACATCTGATTCTGTGGTACCTGCCTTTCCAATAAGCAGGGCAGAGACCTACAGCACAATAGTCCTCATTATGAGAAAACTCATTAGCACTTTATTTTACATCTGTTCTTAAGAATAAAAAACAAAAGAAAAAGAAAAATTTACAACGACAAACTTCAAACTCTGATGTCCTTTTATGAAGGCATCATATCAGATCAGTCATTTTTTTCTTCGATGTTGAATCTTTAAATCTTCCACTTCTTTCTCAATCAGGTGGTACTCGACGGTAGTCTCTGTCAACTACAAGGAAAAGATGAAATATCAGTTATTTAGCAGCTTTGGTAAGACAAGCAAAATTCAATAAAGATGTATATTGCGTCTGTAATGTGACTGAGACTGTAAGGGCATAATCAAAGCTGCTTGGTTCTTACCATGTCCAAGAGAACTTCAATCTTCAGTTTCAGGAGATTATTCTCTTCCTCCAGCTGTACGTTTTTTTTCTTAAGCCGCTGCAATTCCCTACTTGATGCATTCCCTCCAGACTCTGGGTTTAACAAAAATACAAATAAAACAGGAATCAGTTTTGCATTGACCACTCAGAGACCAGCATGTGAATGATCCAGCAACTGTGGCAACACATGCCAGAGCACTGCACTATTATGTGTTCAGCATTATCAGAGTCATTACCTGTAATCCACTGTCCCTCTTCAAATTTCCAGGTCTGACCTCCAATGTTCATCGCAGGAGGTCCATACTCAAGGCCCAGCTCCACTTCTCTTGTTGACCGATCCAACTAAAAAAGGTGAAAAGGAAATAAACAATAGCAGCCCTCTTGCACAATCTAGCTACATCTCAGCTGTGTCAAGGCAAGTTATTTTCAACCATTTGCTTTTGACCCCATCAGTCTTACTGGCACGTACCCATCAGTGCACTTTATTAAAACAGCGAGCTGCCACTGTACAGAAAGTTCTCCTAACTCACCGTGTGAAGGCTGGACAGAGATGCAGATTTGCGAGGTGGAGTCTTCTTCGGACTGAACGTGTTTCCAAAGAACGGCATCTTTAGTGACTTTTTAAGGTCCTGTGAAAAAGACACAAAAGGTAGTATCAATATTTTATACATAACGTAACGTTAGTCACAGTATGTGTTTACGTTACCAAACGGTACATTACCGAGCTAAAGCTAGGTGGCTAACACTCGCTAGGTGTGAGTACTACTCATACCTGACAATTAATTGAAACTGTCGACTGCCTCACAGGTGGGTTAGTTGATGTTGTGTTACTGAAAATATAGAACTTGTATATTTACCTCCATACAGACTATTTCTATTATTTCTTAGCTTGGTGGTTAAATTTCTTCTCTCCAAACAAAACCATGCTTGCCAGTGCGCAAGCGTGAAGGTTCCATTTCCCTGAAAGTGACAACACTGAAATATCGCAAGGCTTTAATTTAAAACAGTTGCAACGGATTTGCCAACACCAGCAAGTTTAAGATATTGTAGCTTTGACTTTAAGCTTCAGTGTACTATCTAGAGCTTAATATGCAAACTCTAATAGTCTATTTCGCATCAAGGTTAACCTAAACACCCCTATGTAGGGGAGATAATGGAACCATCCATGTAACGTAAACGCATCACCATGGTGATCGCTTCACTCGGCTTTCAAAGCAGTATGATTCATGCACATATCTTGAATTCGGAGATTCGTTTAAAAAATGTTTCTGAAATGCAGCCTGTCAAAATAATGGGTTTAAACAATGACCCCGCAGTCAAAACAAGTCAAACTATAAACGCTCTATACGTTTTCAAATACGACGGTGACCCCGCCCATTTTCATATAGCCCCAGTGGCCTAATGGATAAGGCACTGGCCTCCTAAGCCAGGGATTGTGGGTTCGAGTCCCATCTGGGGTGATTGCTTTTGTCCTTTCTGAAGAGAGGTCGATACCAGGTCGTTTACCAGGATGATTATGAATACTGAATTATAAGTGTTGACAGCCGAAAACTGCCTTTTCATCGGCAGCAGAGAAGTCATATTTCATCGTCGCTCTCCGTAAGAGTGACCATCTTAAGAAAATTTATCTATTGAAATTCATGACACGGGAATATATCAGCTATCATGGAGAGGAAGAGCATCACACTGTGCGTCCTGCTGAGCGCACTGGCAGCATCAGTGCAAACACACCGTGAGTAATTTCGCTGTAGAGTGTCCGTACGGAAACTGACGGAAACTAATTTTGAATCCGATATAATTCAGTTTAACCAAATGTTTTAGCTGTTTGTTTACAAGGGACTTGCGTGTGGCAGCATGCAGCAGCTCGTGGTGGCACCTGGCAAAGTTTTCAATAAGGCTAATTTCTGTTTTTGACCTCTTCTGCTCCATTCTATTCTATTTACGTAGGCTATTTACATATATGAGGCTACTTCAAATGTTGGAAGCATGACACATAATAGTTAGCCTGGAAATATATGTTGAACCAATTATACCCTTTGTAAATGTTATTTTCCTGTTTCATGTTTACTGGGAAAAAACAAAACATACACTAAATAAGATTTAGTTGAAAACAGTAAATTACATACCTGTCCAAGTCAAACTGTGAATCAATGTGAACCCCTTTGCTTGTCTAACATGAATATCAATTTGGCAGAAACCAGTCAAGCAACAAATAGCAACGCGTAAAAAAAATAGATAGCTTGCGTTTTCCTTAGAATCCATTCTGATGGTGTCATAACATTATCTTACATAATACTTGTTATCCAACCTCAACCCTGTAACCCTGTCCATCCTCCTACAATGGTAGAGCTCCAAGAGGCCACCGTGTTCTGGGATGCTGCCCAGAAAAGTGTGATCCTGAAGGAGGGGGTGATGGAGACGGAGGGGGGAGCGTACGGTTACTTCAACGACACCCTGCTCATGTCTGGGTGGGGCGTCTTGGAGATCTGCGCAGGTCATGGTGGAATCACACAGGAGGACGAGACCACCTTCTTCCTGGCTGGGTACCTGGAAGGTTTTCTCACCGCTGGGTGGGTGTCAAAGGGTCTTGTAGCGAACTGGTGTTGAAATACATCTTGAGTGTATTATCTCCAACTGAATTGCTTTGAGCCCACAGAGGCTGTTAACTGTCAACGGACACTCACCTGAACACATCACTTCCAACACATAGTATATACTGTACCTCCATAGTTTTTTGTATGGGTGACTTTCACTTTTACCAAAGTAATATTTTAGCATGACATCTTTATTTTTACTCAAGTGTGACTTTTGGATGTAACACACTTTCGGGCCCAGTCAGCATAATTTTTAAAATGCATGTGCAGTAGTGAGGGTGCTTTTTCAGTCTCAATAGACTGTTGCCTACATGTATTTACAACCACTAATCATCATTTTGTCGACGTGATTCCATACTAGTCCAGACTATAATCATTACATTGGTTTATTCTGTATACACATCTATTGCATGGAGGGAGGGATCCCTCCTCTGTTGCTCCTCCTGACATTTCTTCCATTTCCATTCCATTTTTTTTCCCATTCTTCCCCCATTAAATTCCCCTAATTTTTGTTTTAGCCCGTATGGTCTATTTATTCCTTTTACATCAGTGGAAGGAAAATAACAACAAATGAAAGGTACCAATTATATGGAGTTACAAACAAACTTGCAAAGCAGGGCAGAGAAAAAAAACGGTTATTTTTTAAAGTTTTAACATAAACGTGTTTTCTTCCACTGAGAAATAGTTAACAGTTACTGTTATCAGTGTGGTCTGTGCTTTTACTACTATGACAGACTGATATGTCCACTGTAAAAGAGGCACTACTGTGTTAGAGTTAACATACTGGCAATGCAAGAAAAGGAACTCTATTCTGTATTACTAGAGTTTGGTAATTGGGTTACAGTTCTCAACAGTCTAACTAGTAACTTTAGTTGTGGTTTAATTCCCAGTGTTGTTCTTGTCTCTCTGCAGACAGATGTTCAGTCATTACTCCAACATGTACCCCCATCTCATAAAGGATGAGAAGGTTCTGAATCCCCTGAAGATGTTTTTAAGGTAAGGTGTTAAGATCAGTTTGTGTTCAAGATTAACTCTACATGTCTACTCACTCATGTCTCCTCTTATTATACCAGGGGTTCATCCCTTTAGCCACAGGAAACTGAACATTTGCAAAGAAGCAGAGAATTTTCACCTTCACTGTTCCCTGTTTGCGAAGAACTATACTAAATACAAAAATTATATTTATTCATGCAGTGATCCTGAATTTAGATAAACGACCAAATGAGACAGCAGATTTGCTTAACCGAAATGCACTTATTGGTAGCAGAAACAACCCAAAGTGCCTCTCAGCTCTCTGAATGTCCCTCAGTGAACAGGACCAGTGGGCCAGAGAGCAGGTCAAACTGAGGAGATACAGCGACCCCTTGTGGAAGCATCTGGGACTGATCCTGGCCCAGCTGGATGGACTCCATGCCGGAGCTGCACTGTGGGCCAAAAGCAAACACAGAGAGGTGTGTGCGAGTGTGTGTTGGAGAGCTGGTGAAAGAGCTGTCTCAGTATCATTTCATTCATCTGTGCCACTCGGTCTCCCCTTCCTGCCCAGCCTCTGTCAGCATTTGCCCTCCAGATTCTGAATGGTGTCGGCGACCTCCTGGACCTCGTCCCAGCTCTGACGCCTCGCTCCAACTCCTCCACGGGGGCCGGCGCTTTCAGGATGCCAGGAATGGGCCACTGCACTGCTCTCATCAAGGTTAGGCCAGGCCCATTTGGCTCAAGCTTGAGGGAGCACTTGGGAAGCCTCAACGGGTGCCTAATTAGTTTTATTGTGGGGGCTTGTGCATGGGGATTCTGCCCCATTTGGAGGCCAATGTTTTCTCCAATTTATACAAATTCAGGTAACAAAGACAAAGTGCAAATGTTACAAAAATCACAGTTTATTTAGATTTTGTTTCTTTGTATCCCATTTCATTAGCAGAACCTTCATTTTGCAGTGTTTTTCCCTTTATTTGAATAAAATGTTTCATATAATTTAGGTTTAGGTTTTTCGGCTTGCTGTCTTTTTAACTAAAAAGTCATACATATTGCACCTTTACCTAAAATTGTCACATTTACCTGTACTCAGGCACAACATGCACACGTGCCTCGTGTCAACCACACTCTCTCTGTTCTGTATTTCAGGTGCTGCCAGGCTTTGAGAACCTGTTGTTTGGCCATTCGAGCTGGTACACATATGCAGCCACCATGCGTATATATAAACACTGGGACTTCAGGTTGTCTGACACACACACCGCCACTGGAAAGATGTCGTTCAGCAGCTATCCAGGTACACACAGATGCTTGCACAAAGTATATTATCACGCACATGAGCTGCACGCTATCAGAGGACTTGCATGGCATCAGAGTAAAAGTGAGATTCGCTGCTTGTTGATGCAACAGTGTTTTCTGAGTAAATGACTTGAATTTTGAACAGCAGAGCTTGTCAACCTACAGTGCACCAAAGCACAGCCTTCTTGTAAAATCCCCGATCTGAGGTGAACAGCTTGTCCTTAATCCACACGGTTTCGTTTTCATCTTGGAAAAATATAAACACTGACATCAAGGACTTAACCCAAATCCTCAGTGAACATTCTCCACTGAAAGTAATTCTCCTGCTAAGCGCACGGCTTAGTCAGCGATGAGGAAACATCCAGTGCAGCGTGTGTACACCCTAAACAGAGCGGTATGAAATGTATTCCCTCTCTGTCAAGTCGGGCGAGAGGCTGAGTAATTTTGCGGACAAAGACTTGCAGAGTGGCCCACGCCATAAAAATATTCTTATGGCCCCATCGCTCTCAGAACACAAGTGATTTTGAAGCCGTATTTTTTGAGAGCGGCAGGGGCAAGGATATCACTTCACTACATTAAAATGAAGAGATGAAATACACCCCTGCCACTGCAGGTGGTGTGTGATCTGTGCAGCCTTCTTAAGCCGCTTTCTCTCTGACAATGTGAAACATTTAGTGCGCACAGCAGATCAGGGCCAATGGAATGAGAAAATATGCCGTATGAACACTTTATGTGGATGTAGAAGTAGTGGAGGTGGAAAGAATCCTCGGAATATGATTTTTATTATTGATAGCATCAGTATGGTACATTGATTATTAATAGTAGCATTTGAATTGGTTGTAGTAATAATATAAATGTTTCTTCTTTCTGTATGTAGTAACAAGCTAGTAATACTAGCAGGTATAATAATAAAGTATCGTATTGGCAAAAGTCAAATAGAAAGACCAATACTACACATATCTATCTGTAAATATATCACTACAGCTACTAGCCTTTTAGGGGTAAACAACAAACAAAGGAAAATACAAGAAAAATACAGAACAAACCAGAAAGCAACAGGGACGCAGACAAACCAACAAAGAGTGAGGGGGGAAAGATACTGGGATAAATACACCAGAACTGATGGATCACATGTGAGCAGGAAGAAGCGTGGGAAGGAAACAAAGACAGGAAGTACAAAGCAAAATGTGACACTAGAAGAGGCTTTTGACATTAAACAAGAAATAACAAAACTAAAACTCAGATGACTTTCCAAAATTCACTCTCCTTTCTGCTCTGTTTTTGGTCTCCACCAACTCATGAGGGATCCACCCAACTCTAGCTGCTAAATGATTATAGCTGTCCCAACATGCCGAAGAGATAGAAGTGTAGTATTTCCCACAAGTAAACTACAATTACTTCAAACGTGTTCTTGAAAACACTATTACAATATCGGTACAGGACTTTCCACTACTGATAACTAGTCATACAACCTGCATGGTAGCAGTAGGTTGCAGGCGAGAATAAGAAATGATCTCATCGCAAGTCTTAAATCATCCACCTCTCACTCTCCTCTACCCTTTGCCACTATATGACCACCACTCCGTCCTCCTCCTCCTCCTCCTCCAGGCTTCCTGATGTCTCTGGATGACTTCTACCTCCTCGGGAGCGGCCTGCTGATGACTCAGACCTCCATTGGCATCTTCAACGTCTCCCTGTTTACCCAGCTCAGCCCTCACAGCCTGCTGTCTTGGCAGAGAGTCCGCCTGGCCAACAGCCTGGCACACAGCGGAGAGGAGTGGGCGCACATCTTCTCCAAACACAACTCAGGTAAAATCCTGTCTATGTGAGTCAAGACAAGGATGTCGTTTGACAGGTTTTCGCTCAAAACAAAAAACGGGTGTTACACACTTGTATTCATAGTCATATTCCATCCAGTTGAGGAAGAGTACAGGTGGATACAGGATCATTATTTGTTTTTATCTCAAATTACTCCTCTCCCCCTTAGGCTGTACCAAATGGCAAGTAGATGTTTGAAAACAAATCACAATCCATCCGACAGTCATGACATTTTCAAGGCAGACACAAGAGGAAAAATGTGGGAATCACTGAAGTTAATAGGATTCATCCTTTCGAGAAGCAAGAATGTCCGTGAGAAAAATCTTGAGCCAATGCATTAAACTAATGTCAAGAAATTTCATTAGACCCGGGAAAATGTTTGATTTGCTGGGGGCACAACAGGATAAGCAACCAAAGTTATTAAATTTCTTCCCTGGGTGGACATGAATGTGAGCCAAAGGGCTTCTTTTTTATATATATATATATTTCAGTCTGGACCAAAGTGGTTGGACTGAGAGAACAACATTGCCATTCCAGTCATGCCACTAAAATGGCTAAAATTACATCACTTCAACAAACAAATGAACCCAGAAATGAGAGGCATGTAACTGTAATGCCAAAATGTTGGTTGCATTTCTTCTCGTTAAATTGTTTAAAGACAAACATACTGCATACATCTACTAACTGATCAATTTATGATCATATACTGCATATGTAACAGATTCAAGTTTATTTTGTTCCCTCTCATCCCTCTTATGAACAGAGACCTTTCCTTTTATTGCCAGGGCATCACCGGGTTAGAGAGGGATTGTTCCAGATGCCAGACTAGACCTTTCATGACGGTGACCTCGGTCTTGAACTGAAACCCTGGCTATGTAAAAATTCAGTAGACAAGTTTCCATAGAGATTCAGCAGCATCTCAAACAGGCCATCATCATCACACAACACTAGTGTTTGTTAATTGGCCAGCTGCTTTGATCCTTCACGTCATGTTGCTATGGCAGGGCAGAGGAGAACAGGACAGAGTGTTCTTGAGACTGACAGTCCTCCCATCTCATCCGATCCTCCGGCAGCCGCTGAATTCAAGCCCCCTGTGCTGCCAAACTGTCGTGGTGGCCTGCAGGCGGTTAACAGGAGAGCCTTTACCTTTGTCCGTGTTTTCATTTCATATAAACAGGGTTAGGTTAGAAATGCATTGTCCGTGCAAGCCAGTAACTCCAGAGCCAGGAGTTTGCTCTGTTTTTTTCCACCAGGCACATGCAAGACTGTACATGTTATCTTTTCTGAGTCAGTCATATTTTATGTCAATGCACCTGGATGATAATGTGACTGTTTGATATTGTTATTTCATAAGATAAAGCCACCATACTGAAGTGGCCCAAACTGTGTATGTTTGTTTGGCCAAATCATGTATGTTTTGTGTCAATGCCAACTCTCAAAAGTTTTTAGACTGATTTCCTTCCTTCTCGAATGTCAGGGGTTTATGCCGATACAGTATCAATATACTTGCAAGGACTTGATTTATAGACACGTTATGTTTTCACTGAACGTTACATTGTGAGACATTGTGTTGTTGTACTGTGTTCAAGGAAGTTTTGATATCTGGTTACTTTGATGATCGTTCTGCTACGTTACTGTAGTACGACCTGGTCAACAGCCAGATTCACAAATGTTTAGCCAGGCTAGCAGTGTGGTGCTAGGAATGGCAATGTCAGGGTATTGGTCCATCAATTCAATATCCCAACAGTTATTGGATGGATTGCCATGCAATTCATGGTCCCCAGAGGATAAATTCAATTTATTCTATTTTGTCCTACAACTAATTATATTACCTTCAGCCTCAGCTGTACATTATACCTACTTTACAATCCCATTTTAGGATTGTTGTTGTGAGCTAGTTAGCATGCTAATGTAACCTTTTAACTCAAGCACCATCGTACCTCAGTACAGCCTCACAGAGCCGATGCTGTGGCTACACACTATCATTGATCGCAGCTGTCAGAGCATCCTTGAAAGTGATGACAGGGAGAGTTTTGAAGATCATCACAATTTTTAGTACCGCACAGCTATCCGGAACAAATAGTTCAGTAACCAACAGCATGCTTTGGAAATGGTAATCTGTGTAGTCTGTACTTAACAGGCTAAAAAATACCTGGCCAAAACATGGAGGTCCTTTTAGTGATGCAGACCCTCACAACCCTTACAGATTTTCAGTGTCTGTGAGCTGGGAACAAAGCATGCCCCTCTTTGTATTTTAGGTACATACAACAGTCAGTACATGGTGGTGGACCTGAGCAGGGTTTCTCTGGGTCACAGTATCAGGACTGGAGCTCTCACTGTGGTGGAGCAGATTCCTGGGAAGGTGATGCACTCTGATCAGACTCCAGCTTTACGCAGAGGTAAGAAACAAACAATCGATTTCTTTGTCAGCTCCTATAGGTTTTTTCAGTTTAATCCTGGATGGCTGTTTTGGCTGGACAACCTCCATCTTTAGTTTTGGTACAATTGACAGGTTATTGGCCATCCTACAACATACCGTTTCATGTCGAACTCTACAACCTGAGTGGGTACGGCGTGATGTGGAAGAGATATGGAGAAGACTTCTCTTACGACCTGTGCCCCCGAGCCAAAATCCTCCGCAGGGACCAGGCCAAGGTGTCTGACCTCAGCTCCCTCAAACACATCATGAGATACAACAGTAGGTGGAACAAAAACTCTTGCATTCTTTATATGTTACATCATTTCCTCAACTCAGAGGGCTTTAGAGATGTGACAGAAAACACAAATAATTCAGGATATTGTTGCTATTTTTAGACTGCAAGCAGCATGACTAATAGTCACATTGCTTCTCTTTCAGACTATAAGAGAGACCCCTACTCCAAGGGCCATCCATGTAAAACCATCTGCTGCCGTAACGACCTGAGACCAAGGAGACCACGTCCAGGAGGCTGTTATGACACTAAGGTCAGAGCTCATCAGCACATTCATGTTAGATCAATTCACTTTCTCCCTTTTACTCACTGATGCACTCCTTTCTATGTGCCCTCCTTTCCGATCCCTGTCTAATGGTACAGGTGACGGACTACGAGATGGCTGTCCACTTGGCAGCAGAGGCAATAAATGGCCCCACGACGCAGGGGGGCCTGCGTCCATTCTCTTGGCAATCCTTTAACCTTTCTACTCATCAGGGTCTCCCACGCACCTACAACTTTTCATTCGTGACCATGAGGCCCACACTGCGTCAGCCATGACAGAGACAAAAGAATGCCACCCATCCAGGTAGAACAGGTCATGCTTTCCTGTTCAAAGTATCTGGAATCCTAGTATTGGTTGTTACAACACTGAATATCCTCTTGGTACACCAGTGATTTCTGGAAACAATGTAAGGTTCTCAGACACTGAGCGTTATCACAACTTAAAATGAGTCATTAAAGGGTTAAATTCAGACATGGGGAAGTCTGATTGACTCCATGGTCAAATGTGCAGTCTATAAAGTGTTAAAGTCATTTATTTTAATGCCAGTCTGAGCTAGAACGACGCCAGCTTGACTGTGTGTCATTAAACTATTTACTAATCCATTAGTTAATTGTCCAGAAATGAATTTTGGAATAAATTAGATCGTTTTGACTGAAGATAAGCCATTAGATGCAGTGATATGTTCCTGTAGGGATCACTTTTGCTCTTATCCATCCAAGAGTTGCACTATTACAACAGTGTACTCTGAGTTAACATGGTGGATACATCAGCAGAGATTTCACAGACTGAAATTTTGTTCCACAAAGATTTGGGTTTTAGCCATCAGGGAAACACAATTTTCTTTTTTATTATTAATATTATTTGGGGAAATAAAGACAAATGTATTTGTTTGTTGTTCATGTTTCAAGTTCTATGCAATGTTTACTCAGGTTTACGCAGTGTGGAACAAAAGTCATCTCACTGATTTATGCAAATATGTCCTATGATAAAGTTTTCATATGATGTAAATTGTGGTGTGTGGTGTTTTGTCCCTTGTTCAGTAGCAATATTAATCATAGTTAAACAAAGAAAACTACAAGTCCCAGTTCTTTTGGTCTTGGTCAAGTTTGCCAAAGGGAACCAGCCCAAACCCGGAAATGGGGCATCATTTGCTTACAAAATAAAATGTTTCACTAGACATAAAGAAACCGCTGGAATGGTTAGCCAAATTGACGGATATAAAATCAAACTAATAACTCAAATACTTACCATGTCGTTGTATGGCAGATCTGTCTTTACACCATTTATCCTCAAAGATATATTTAAGTCTAGACTGTGTAGGAATACACAGCATAGGCCTACTACCAAATATGTTTTACCTGTAGGCTCACAACTCAGGTACACATTTAAAGCATTAACTGACCTTAATTTCTGCAAATAGTTTGAAACAAATAAGATAAATTCCAACAATATTTGTGTGAAGGATTTGTGTACGCAATTTAGAATGGCCAGTTGGTGATTGATTCATTTTTAACAGAGGGCATTGACCTATTTGTTTTATTAACTAGTGACTGTTTTGGTTCTTTGTTTTCAGAGCCTGGGTCATGGCTACAGTTTCTAACCTGTGTCAGATAAAAGATCAATGCGTGAGGAAGACTAGGCTGACATCTTCAGCTGAACAACCCCTTCGCTCCTGCATTTCCTCCTCTGCTATTGAATGGAAAGAGGGGTGGCAGATTAACATTCCCCCTCAAAAAGCCTACTGTCTATGGGGGCTACGTTTGCTGCACAAATGACCCACATAACAAATGAACAATGAACTTGCCTACATACCTAAAATATGTTTTATTGCCTCATCACTACACAAAAAATCAGTTGGCACTGATCGTGAGAGTAGAGCTTTATTTTGAAAGTACCTCTCGGGTGCACTATGTCTAATTTCCGGAGTTGGGATCCTGAGATTGTGCGGGTTGGGGCGGGGCTTAGTCGGTCGGTCGTTTGGTTGGTTGATAAGTGAGAGAAAGAGCCGAGGCGACAGAGGACACGGACGAACGCCCCTCGCTCGTCTTCACTTCGTGTCTAACGCC
>OMLP01012635.1:0-37941 GCA_900302685.1 Spondyliosoma cantharus
AGTAAGTCTTGCTTTCTCCGCTTTGTAGGAACTTTTATTTTATCCAGTGGTGTAGTGTCCCTGGAGAAGTGGGTATACTCTCAATTTCTGCTCTTTTTTAAGGCAGCCAAGAAAAACGCCCTGTTTTAGGAACAGTGACATGTAAGACTACTCTATTTAGTTTACCCAAAAATCTGTCAGTAGTATTTGCTCATTGTCACATAATCTCTGCTGCTTGATCTCAGGGAGGAAGGATTATGAAATGACTAAACCAACACTGGCCCACAGACTGAGAGAGACAACTGTGCATTTTGTGTGAACTGTTCCTTATTCCTGAGTTCTCCTCTGTCCTGACTCCTGGACTTCTCTTCCTCATAAACATCCTACATAAAGAACTCAATGTTAATATTCCTGAACATGGAAGTGTTGAAATATTTTATATAAATTTAGAACAAACCTCTACAGCCTGGATTTTGATTAGGAAACATTCCTTTCTTTTGTTGTTCTTTTATCTGCTTTTATTTATTATTTGACATATATTTTGTTGTTCTAATCTGACTTTAAACTAATCTTTCATCCTAGCCTTTATTGTGCTCTATTTTATTCCTCTTATTAAGATTTTAATAGTTTTATTGCATTTCATTGTCATTGAGAGCAGTAACAGGGATGAGTTGATGTAGGAGATTTTCTTCATTGAAAAGAAGGTTTTAAGCTCCAACAAATAGCTTTAAGTTACGTAAATGAACACCTACATGGCATTAATGCAAGAATATGAATGTACTACTATGAAATTTAATTAGTGCATTTATGGGTTGAAAGCTAGCTTTCTGTTTCCCTCCTGTCACATAACTCCACTTAGATGACAACTTAACATGCCACAAAGCGAGACATAGTTTAGTTATTTACAGACAAAGTTCTACATTATTAACTAGCTAAATAACCGTTTCATACCTCTGCTCTGTTGGCTGTCTGCGGCAGCGAGTGGTGGCAGCTCAGTGTTAGCATGTTTGTTTACTTTCCTGGGCAGCCGGGACTAGTGGGTGATGGCTGTCAATCAATCTAATTTGACCAATGGGTTTTCTTTTCATGTATGGGGGCTGAGGTGTGCTCCATTTCGGTGCGCTGGTACACCTCGAGGGTGGGCAAACGGTTTAATACCTTAGGAAAAAGTGGGGGGGATGAAATCACCTTGTTGTAAAAGTGGGGGTGTTGCAACACCCCCATCCCCCACGGGTGTGACGCCACTGTCTACATTACATCACATAATCACCATCAGTAGATGAAGAACTGAACTGAAGACTGGTGGATCACAGGTTGAACGAAACTGTTCTGCCTCTGTAGCTTTCACACAAACAGCGAGGCGGATATTCCTGCCTTGAAATGGCAGTGTGAAAGAGGCTACAGATGTTTGTCTGTATTTGTATTAATGCAACAGTTTTTGGATTTATCTAATGACTGAGTGAATAAAGCTACTTAGATACAGATTTCTTCAAAAGACAGTGGCTCCCAGACTGGGTGCTGTTGACACCCAGGGGTCTCTGATGTCCTTCCAGAACATATCTAGAAAGATAAAAATTGTTTAATCTACTGAAACACTATTTACTAGAAATTACCTCAATTAGAGAACTTTTAGCCTTGACTGCTCTAATCAAAGGTTTCACTCTCACCAGTTTCATCTGAAATACTGCCTAATACTGTTTTCACATTGCATTTCATATGGAAAAGATGTAGTAATGACAGATTAGCCAGAAATCCGGCACTCAGAGTGGTACTAACTCTGTCATTGCAGAGTGGAAGAGGTCCATGAGGCCAGTGGTTTCTGCTGACAAAGACACTAGTCATAGAGTTTGTAGGCTCTCAAGAAGGAAGCTTGTGCTTAATGAACACACAGGCTTCCTATGGACTCCGAGGTCCTTCAGTCAGGAATATGTTTCAGAATTTCATTATCTGAAAAGATTGATCAGTGACAGAAGGGCCCCACTTTGCTTCCGGCCTGCTGTAGAATTTCTGCCTTTATCATATTGCGTAACCATCGTGTGGGGGATCTCTAAGCACATTAGACCTTGAAACCTTACCGGGAGATTTCATCCAACGGAGCTCCACCTCAAAAAATGCTTTATGTCAGGCATGTTCTGAGAGAGACTTGAGAAGTTCAGTATCACAATTCTCAATACTGAAACAATACTGATTCAATACTCGATACATGATCGAAAAGATATACAGACAGTATGCATATTCATATACATAGTATGCTGTAGCAGCACCAGGAGACCCGCAGAGTGTACCAACATAGTCAAATTATTCAGTATGTAAAATGCTTGCTGAACTTACAGCGGGCAGGTACCTTTTTTAATGGCTATTTTGCCTAACAGTAAAGATCCACTGTAGTTTAATTTAGCAGTGACCTGTAGCTAGCAGCCCTATGATTGTTAGCTATTTCATGGCTTCAAAACGCACCAAAATAATGGTGTGTTTAGTCAATGTCTGAGGTCAGAATTCCTTAGTTGAAATTTCCAACTTCCAACGTCAAAGCAATCCAGATGTACGACACCAAAACTGAACAAAAACTTGGCTGAAAACAAGACATTTATAGCTGTTTCGCAAGTGCACACACAAGTGACCCCTCCACAGTGCAGCCTCCATGCATATGAAGAAAATAGAGGAGGGACACATGAGCTAACAGATGCCATTATACATCATATTTCACAGTATTTTATACTTGAAAATTTAAATGTTCCATGTCACACTCAGCTAATACAAACACTGTAGTCTACAAATACAGCCTCCCCTCTCCTCGTGGGTGCTGCCATTGTTGTGTGCCATCAGACAGCTGCTCCCTCATGAAGTTGAGGTAGATGGATCAGCCCGAGTTTACAAGTAGGGTTAGGGTTAGGGATTCAGATTTTTAAGTGTTGTTCCATTGTACTTTTATTAGTAGGAGGTTGGATTTTTTTCAGTTCCGAGTTGTCTGGAGTGTAGCATTAGGCCCCCAAATAAATGCAGCTTAATACATTTATCATATTGGAACTCGTGTTTTGTCATATGCGTCATCTCAGCAGCAGAGCTGAACGGCTCTACACGTGCAGATTGTTACATGACAAGCTGACTGTGAGGAGTTCACTCCATGTGTGAGGAGTCTGAGGTAAATATGGTCATAAATACTGCATATGAGACAGTCTGTCTGTCCTGGGTCATTGTGCTGCTAAAGATTTTGAAGTGACACGATTTTCTCATTCCTTTTGATCTCTGTGCTGCTCCTTCATGCTCATCAGAGTCTCTGCAGACAGGACAGGCACAGATTGAGAGCTGTGTGTCCAGTGTTTATTACCAAGATGTCACAGTGACCTCATTACAACTATTCTGTTGATCAACAATGAGAAATACCACTTGTTTATATTGTATTGAGAATAAGGATTATATTGACACTATCTTCTCATTTTATAGTAATATATATATATATATATATATATATATATATAATATCTCATTATATTTTAAATCACAGTGTAGTTTTTTGTAAAATTCCAGTTCCTTTTTCCTCCCTGTACAACTACTCAGATACATAATGTGTCGAATTTTCTCCGGTCACACTTTCTACAAGTATTGTACAAGCAGTATTAAGAATGTTGGAACCAGAGACTGAGTCCAAGCACCAAATGTGGGAATATTTTCTGTTTGCCACACTGTATTTGTACCCAAAGTAATTCAATAAGAAACTCTGCTGATGCTGTGTTTTGGTATCGTATATCTCCATACACTGATCTCTGCTTCTCTTGTGCTGTTTGTCTGTGTCAGAGTTTGACACACTTTTCATACACCGTCAACTTTATCGCACCGTATGGCAAAGGTGCCCTGGCAGGGACATCATGTTGCCAGTGTGTTTGACATTGTGACAGTAGTCAGGGCATACAAGTCTAACAATAGCATAGTCACCTGTGCTGAAAACTGTGACCTTAAAACCGAACATCAAATCAAACCGTAGATTTGGAGACTTGTGACACCAGTACCCATACTCTCCCTGTAACTTTCACTTGCATGCATGATTTCAGCCCGTTCTGGACATGCACTTTATGTTTCATGGTCATAACTAAAAGATGTTTCATTCAGCAGGTTTGTGGAGTTAGGGTCATGACCTAATAAAAGCTCAACCTCAACTGACCTCAGATACACTTCCTGAGTTGTGGATGTGTTGGTTACAGGTTGCAGCTGAGCAAACTCTGTGCTCTTTCCACTCTGAGCTGGACTCCATGGTTTCTGGGGGAAAAAATGTAATGATTCAGCTGTGGCTGGCCTCAACTTTACAGGGCTACTTTACGCACTGTCAGGGAGTTGAAGGTTACAACATGAAGGGGTTATTATTGTCTTGGCTAGGGTTGAGCAGGACACCTGCAGTGGGCAAACATCTGACCTTGAAGACAGGAAGAACTAATCTGCACTAAAACTGTTTCATTTGGAGTCAATTATCAAAGATTCAGGCAGCGTCAATACTCCACTTCTTGGCCATGACGGATGTTTACCAGTTTGAGTTTCCAAAAAGTTGGTTCTCTTTCATGACCGATACAGGTGGCAACCATATTATTCATATCTATCCACTGAAAAAACAAAAACAAAACAGGGTAAAAGTGTGGGAATACATAAATGAAAACATTTGCAGAGAAATAATTGCGCCGTGATCCCGAGCTGTTCGGAATCCAGCTGTGACTGCTTTTGCAGATGTACTGGCATGAAGAAATCCACATGTGCACATGTCTCCTCAGCACTGGTAGAGGGTTCTGGCACCCAAACCATCATCATTTTCATCTTTTTCTCCTCACATACATATGGGGATATTATTGGCTGTTTTGTGTGATATTTAAAACATTTCCGTTACCACGGAGACCTTAACTGCAAAACATGCAATTACAGAAAACATAACAAAATCCTGTACATAATGCAGAGGAAATATTTTTTACTTGTGAGTGTGTTATCTCTGTGTTGGCATAGTGCACTCCTCTAAACTCAGATTTATTACCGGATGCAACTGTTTACTACCTCAGAATCACTTTTACCGTTTGAGAATGGAATAAGGGTAAATAGTGGTCCTCAGGGCTGGAATGCTGGGAATGACTTGAGGGAAAAGTATTTGACCTACTTTAGAGTATTTCTCACTTCTGTAAGACATGCACAAGAAGAAAAGAATATAAGAGTGTAAGTAAAACCATTTCTACACCAACCAACCAACCATGTTTTATAAGTCTTAATAACACTCTGAATTAGTCAGTTGTGTTTTATCTAGATCTGATGACAGGAGTAGCTAAGAAATTAGACATATCGCTTCTTTCTCGTGTCTGATGAGAGTGGCATGTGTGCAGTAGCGGTTGGGTACTGACATGGAGTACAATGAGAATGTCATCATGGTAAGTTTTTTTTTATATATATGTTTGCCTTCGGACTCCCTTTCCAATTCAACAGTGACTGAACAATATGCCCTGAACGTTCTTAAATGTACTGTAAGAGGTTTTTAACCAGTTATGAATCAGATTCAGTTTAACACTGATGCCTCTGTAAAACCTACAGGAGCAAACAAGACCATCAGATAAAGATGGGATGTTGCCATATAAAGGTTGAGAAAATCATTACTCAAGTTTCCAAGGTATGAGCCGAGTACTTGGCTGAGTATACAGATAAACAGTGACACAAAGCTATTTTCAAACTCGATAACTCAGCCCAGGTTTTCCACATCTGGACATGAGTGACAAGTCTACTGACAGCAGAGCAAAATATTTCATAAAGAAGAACAAACTATGAGACAGATTGAGGAAGAGGTTAAACACATAATCCAGCCTGAGAACACACAGTTACAGCTGCCAAACGCAGGAAGGACAGCTGATGGCTGAAAAACTGTTAATGTATGAGTTCATAGGCGTGTAATATCTCAGGCCCATCATTAGAGCACGAGTAGATCTGACTATAATTACATTTGTGTTTCCATTAAATGACCTGCTCTGGAGGAGGCTAGGTGTGCGGCGTGAGTTACCATGGTGATGAAACACGGTAAGAAGGGAACCAGGAATCCTGGTCGTAGTACAGGCCTCTGGAAATGAATGCCGGTTTAACCCTTCCCACTGAAAATAACGAGAATAACCAGATGTTGACCGGTGGAAGTGTTCTTTTCATATATTTGTATGTCCATTTCAGCTTTTGTGTGTTGCTGTTATATGAATTAAAGTATGATCTTATTTACTTTAGAGAGATGGTGATGGTAATGCCCTCTAAGAACAACAAACGATGCAATGTAGAGGTGTCATTACAACAGTACGAGTTTAATAACATCGAACGCTAGCTTAACCTCTATGTATATAGAGCAGAAAACCCACTGATAATGTATGTTTTCCTTGATAAAGATGATTGATCATTTAGTACATGCAAGCTTCACGTGCATCTTTTTGTAGGAGTAAATTAACTGCAACTAAAAACACAAATCAAAACATTTGCAGGGGAGATGGAACTTTTTCTAGACTAAATTGTATCCACGGTCTCCATCCAGTGCCAAAAACCTGCGGCCTGTGTGTAGCCTCAGAGGCGAAACCAAGAGTGAAAGAAATCATGAAGATACTCACTGTTGCCCATCACACTCACTGGTTTAAATGCAAAATAATATCTGACAGCAGCTCAGATGATCTATCAGCATTCTTATAAACTCAGATCTTCTCTTATCTGGATTTTGGCAGCTGGACAGTAAGAGGACACTGGACAGAGGTTATTTAGAGGATTAAAATGAGCCAATAAAAGTGAGGGGGACAACAACAGGATTTTAAAAAGTGAGAATATGAGAAGAAAATCAGCACAAGAAACAACACATGATATAAGATACATAACTGTGTTATGCGGAAGAATAAAGAATCCTTTGCAGTGACAGTGAATCATATCATTGTCCAGATTATAGAAGTGATTTATGGAAAAGGAAACCGGACAAATTGAGAGAGTAATGGCAACATGGCAGATGAAGAAGAACGAAAGAATGATAAAGAGAGCAGCAGATAGGAGAAGACGGCTGTGGACACACAGCAGCCAAGAGGAAATGAAGGAAACAGCGGAGGATGGGGGAAAGGAGGAGGGAAGGGGAGGGGAGGTGTCAGGAGCAGGAGAGTAAACGCAAAGTCTGAGAGTAAGAAAATGGACAGAGAGCGAGAGAGGAAAAGAAAAGGATCTACAGTGAGGGAATGTGAGCTCCCGCCTGTCTGCTTCCCTGCAGACGCCTCCGCCCAGCGCTCACCTGCCAATAGCAAATTGAAAACAACTCCACATATAATCCCCGGGAACTAAAAATAC
Source organism: Spondyliosoma cantharus (assembly GCA_900302685.1). Classification (NCBI taxonomy): domain Eukaryota; kingdom Metazoa; phylum Chordata; class Actinopteri; order Spariformes; family Sparidae; genus Spondyliosoma; species Spondyliosoma cantharus. The sequence continues at coordinate 7,291 of OMLP01012635.1, forward strand.
CCGGCATTTTACAGGCCCATCCTCCCCGGCCTGTCAGTCACAACAGGCACAATTCCCAGCAACAGATAAACACACATATACACAGTGCAGATCCATGTTGTTTATGCACTGTGTGAGCAACACATGAATTCTTTAATCCGTCCCAAACAAAAACAATCAAAACTAGAATACCATACCTGCGCCAAGGCTCAACATATCAAACTCAAAAGTCTTGTATCACTCTGAATCAATCTAATTAACACTTTTCACATGCTCTCAAGCCACATGCCCATTTTGTCATGGTGAAAAACAAATTTATATGTGATAGCGGTCTGGAAAGAAGACGCTGACAGCGGCCAAGCAGAGCAGTCGGCAGCATCTCTCTCTCCTCTGCACTACAGAGCAGGCAGGCAGGCAGGAGACACTCTCTGTTGCTCTGAAACCTTCAAGAGACTCCCAATAAGAGGTTATTAAAACTCCACCAATTTTCCACATTAAAGTGTGTTTACAGGTCTTGGTCTCTACTACTGCATATGTGAAAAAGTAGTATAAAGCCTTTGGTGGCTCCAGAGGAAGCTGCATGTAATCTGATAAACTGCAGCAGGGTTTTGAAAAGGAAAAGATGAATGTGTGAAATAATGAAGGTGATATATATATCCTTGGATCTCTGGAGGATGGGAGTTTAGTCATCGTGGACCATGATTATTGACTTGACATTATTATTTTGACCCTGACCTCTGCAGTGGGTACAGAGTGCCTATAAATGCATCAACTTCACCAATGCTGAATCTAACTCAAGACTAAAGTTGGCAGCTCTGATCTGAACTACATTTTTACCAGGAGGGACAATAAACTACCATTCAAGTAGTACAAGTCCCCCCCCAAACTCCATAATGATGACTGTTTTCATGTCAGCCTCAACACTACATGTATTTGGACGTGCGAAAGAGTGGAAACATACAGGCAGGAACAGAAGAGTACGGAGCAGCCACACTCCGTGCACGAACATCCCAGCGTACAAAGAAAGCTGCAGCACTTTGGCTCTGTGTCCATCCGCAGAGTGAACGTATGGAAGCACGAGAGGCTGAGTGGGGAAATGTTCCGGGCAGATGTTTTGCAGAACTTTGATGATGAGCCATTTAAACATCAATTTTCACATGTCCTGGTGTATGTTTCAGTATGTGTTACAGCTGATTAAACCAGCACTAACAAGGAAGATCACATCACTGACACGCCCACAGACAACTGTCAGCTTTATTCACACATGTGGCTCATGCAGACTGAGGACTAGGGATCTGGCAAGTGATGCAGATATGTGTGTTCACACATGCAGCTCTTCCGGGTAAACTCTGGATAAATCCAGAGGTACAGAGCAAGAGGCTTTATTTTACAACCCTAGGTTTCACATACAACACACTACTTGACATTGACACTGAACATTGGGAGAACATTGTGAGGTCCAGAAAAGTCAAATATGTAATTTCTAGGGGTAATGGGCGAGCATATTGTAAGTTGAGACAATGCTTACAGTCATCCAACACCTTCCTGCACTATTTTGTAAAAAAATTTTGTAAATATTTTCAAATATCTACACCTAGATTTTTATCACTATTTGTTAAGTAAGAAGTACCACTGCAACTCTACTACAGCCAAAGTGAATACATCCCAAGAAAAATTCAAACACAGCTGACTCTACACTTTAGCCCACAAGACAAGCTTCAGAAGCTACGTGTAGGCGCACCATGAACTTTGAACACCCCTGGTTCCAATTCAAGCCTCTCTCCAAAAAGTTGTCGATAATGTGGCCTCACATGCTGCCACGATCTTCGGAATAGAAACAACTCAGATGGAATTGCTACCCTGGAGCACTACATTGGAATCTTACTTAGAGTCCACTGCCCAGATGACTGAAAAATCGTAGCTTGATGTCGAAGACCTGGTTTGCGCTTCAGACGACAGAGCCTCCGTGAGGTTGTCATCCCAGAGGTGATGGAAGGGAGTGATGCTCAACTCTTTGGTGGAGGTGGTCATAGACACGCGACTATATCCTGACTTGGAACTGGATGGTGCGCACAATGGATTCAGGCCATTTCAATGTGCTTTTTTTTCTCTTTTCTCCTTTTTGCTTCATGGGAAGAACTGTGTATGTATATTGCACTTATCTTATTGCATGTGTGCTGTGAACTTGCTCTGTGTTGTGCACTGTAATTGGCTGATCATCATTTCACCTCAAAGGTTATTTGGGTCTTTGATAAATGGCTGATGTGTGTCATGTCAGAGAGATGGGATGGATCCATGGGCCTATCAATAGAGTGTGCTTTGATGTCATAATATCATCCTCTGTGTGGTTCATATAATAGAGAAGAAGAATTACTGAGATCCCTTATATTTTACATACATTCAGTTCCTTTTCAGGACACAAGTTGAACATTAGTAAGAGTGACTGTTTCCTTCTTAATTACGTGGCAATACAGATCCCCTGCCCGAATGCTACCTGTTCATCCTGCCTCCTCTGGTTCCCTTCATATTAAACTCAACATTTTAAAGTGGGTTAGGGTGGTCAAATCAGACCTCAGGTGGTGGAATGCTCTCCCTGCTGTTGAGAAGAATCAAAATATATTAAGTCTATATATATATAGGCCTGACTCACGTATCAGTGATAGCAGAGAAAAAACAGTTCAATAAAATGTTCTATAGTTTCATGTCAATGTATTAAATAAAAACTTGACAGCACGCAGTGAATTCGCCCTGGGTCATTGACAGCCTATCATCTCTTGGTAAACTCAACAGCCAACAGGCGTGTAGTTCGGTTGCACCATCTCCATGTGACTGACACCAACAGAAGCGGGTGTCAGAGGGATTACTGTGGGCCACAGTTCTCACAAGACCAGCTGTGCTCCGCCTGTAAAACTATTTACTCACACCGTCGTAATGTCTGCTTTTCTTGCGGTCTGATGCAGTGACCGCAAACACACACAACTCTTCAGCCTCTGTCCCGGTCGTCTGCGCCTCTTCTCGGTGTCACTCATCACATCATCACTCTGCTTCTCTTCGCTGTCGGAGTGTCTCCGGCTCGTTAGGTAGAACGGACCGGCTGGCTCTGGCCACCGCTAGTCCCGCACCTGGCCTGTTTGCTCTGCAGCTGCGACAGCCAACATGGTTGGCAGGACCACTGGAGCAGCTACGGCCCACAATCCGCTGCATCAGCTCTGCTGCTAGCAAAGTTTTTTAACAGTAGAGTGAGAAAATGAGTGCTGACAGAGAGGACATTTTGAATAAGAAAGGACAGGTCAACTCGCAGGTGTGACAGTATTTTTTATTTAATTGTGTGATTTTGTAATTTTTTAAATTTTCATTGTTGTGTTAATATAATTATACATTATGTGTGTAAGTAAAAAGATTAAATTACAACTTTTTTGCCTGGTCTTTAAAAAAAAAAAAAGGTGACAAAAATGACCAATAATTATCAATATCAACCTGCATATTGTGTTCTTGTGGGTTTTTAACAATGTGACAATGGGTGACGTGTCAAGCTCTCAGATGCACACTTGTGTATTGACAACCCATTAAAGATTGGCCTCCTCCCCGCATGATGAAGGCGGTCAAATGCAAGCTGGGATGGCTCACTTCCACTGTTGCTGCATGGCAACAGGACCATCGGAAAGCATGGCAGAGACAACACACACAACACACCCTGTGGTGTGTGCACATGCAGAGTGGCAGCAGGGCAGATAAACATTGCTTCATCGCTCAGTGAATGACACACACCGTTGTGACCACAGCTCCAGCAGGCTCTGCTCAACTAGCCTGTTGCATAACCACAGGCTGAGCAGTGGCACAGCCAGAAACACTGTCAACTCCCATCCAGCATGTGAGCAGCACCACAGCACCAAACATCCTGCTCCTCTTCCTCCTGCACTCCTGTTAAGACTATCATCTTACGCAGGACTTGTGCCGCTGCAGTAAACAATACAGAAAGTGCCGGAGGAGATCTTATTATTCATTTAACTCTCAATCGTTCTCTTTCTCTCCCTTCTGTTATGCAATGCTACTTGGCCACAGTGGCTGAGCAGTTCAAATGGCAGCAGCGTCCAGGTCTTGCGTAAGTGAACAGAAAGCAGGCTCTCAACAACAACCCTGTGGTGAGGTCCGTCACTCAGGCAAATACCCTGAGGTCTCAGGGTATTTTCAGCTCTGCCTGCAGCTGCCTTCTCTCTCTCTGATCACTCCATCACAGGGAAAGAGGATTTCAGCCGAATACAGCAGATCCTGATTAAGAATCTGAGACAAAAACAAATTAAACAAATTAAATGCTGGCACTTGAAATTAAAAAGGGATGGTCAGTTACCATGAAGTCAGTTTGCAGCAACGCAGCAATAACACCATGAATGCATGTTCTATGACTGCTCTGAAAACTACAAGACCCATCGTAGTGACACCTACAAGCTTAAGAAAACACAAGACTTATTTTCACCCAGTGTGTTTATGGAATGAATAAGGGCTGGGCGATACGGACTTAAAGCAATACTCAATATGTTTAGGCTATAACACAATACTCTGGCTTTTACATTACTGTAATCGCTTCAGCCTGGCTCGCAGTGCGCTCAGTTGTTTCAGCACAGAAGATGGTTCAGCACTGATTGATGAAGCGCTCAGCTCTACTGCTGATGGCCGGCGACAGTCTGACAGACAGCTGCAGATGATCACAGGCCGCAACACAGACTGGTACCAAGATGTGGTAAAAGTGGAGTTGAGCATCAGATTAATCCCACAACTGATTTCTTCTTAACAAAAAATTAAAGGAGCACTATATAGTTCTGAGAGAAGAAATTCAAGCTCAGAATATTAATATTTACAATATTAATGTAGCAATGATACACACTTTTTCCTCAAGTGAATAAACAAGCTGTTCTCAGAGGATAACAAGGTCCCAGAACAGTTTGAAGCTAGAAAGGTGGCAGGGTCCGTCACATATGAAGTATAAACAGTATAAACTGTGTTGTCCGTAGGAAGGGAACATGTGCACCAAAACGTAACACAAAAACAATCACGCAAACCACATCCACTGTGTACTGGCTTGTGTACCTAGACTTGACTACATATTGACCATTCCACTATGACCCCTGAGGTCAGTTTGTTTATACAGTTTATTTAGTCATGAAAATAGAGAGATTCTGATTACTTTAAAAAAATCATCCAGTGAACATCTTTCTCTGCTCATTAACATTTCTCTTTTAAGTTAAAAGTTTATTATGGTTATTAAGTTTCACTGTGGAAGGGACGAGCTGTCACCAGAGCTATCTCTCCTTCTCTTGCTCGACCAATCACACACTGCTCACTGCCCTGTTTCTTTAAGGAGCCACGCTGCTTTTTAAACCCCTGTTGGAGGATTACATATGACTCCAAAATTCTACTACAGTCATTGTTCTATATCAGTCACAGCTTAATTCAGCGAACAGTCTGGCTCATCAACATTGCCGGGAAATACAAAATTACACTGGAAGTGGGCTTTAATACTTTCAGGTGAGTAATTCTTCTTATCTATTGTAGGAACCACAGGGGGCATGTTAAAGCATTATACTCATTGAGACATGCCCCAAGCATGATTCTCGACCCCTGGGTTCCTCCAGGAACAATACAACTCTGTTTCACTTCATCCTCCCGCAATCAATCCCCTTTCCAACCCTCCCCTAATCCCCAATCATCTGCAGAATACAACCCTCAGACTATCCATTTAGAATCTTCTGTCAATTTAAATACAACTACTTTTATGCTATACAATGGCTTGGTGTTTGTTATTAAAATGTTGTTTCAATCAGCCTATTCAGTCATTTAGGTATGAGGATGTGTTGTCAGAACCAGTGTACATTGCAGAGTCCCTGTTGTCTTATGTGAACCATTCTCTCAGATGCTTTATTTCAGGTCTGTTAGATGAAGGGAGCCACAGGCCATCAGGTAGGTATCCTAAAAAAAACCCTATGATGAAGAATCTGTGAGAAATATCTTGGTTTAGTTAATCATAAAAAGTGCCACATGAGCCAGTGATTTCGACATTTGTTTGAGTTTATTAGTGTATGGTATATACTACCATGGGTACACTGACAGAAATGGAATAGAAACATTTATTTTTCATTTATCCCCCCCCAAATGGTGCCTGATCTCCATGTGGGTTTGTGTTCATGTTTTTGGCTGTTTTTACAAGACTCCCTTCACAAACCAAGAGCTGCCACACGCCTGGGTTTATTTAGAGAGGTGTGGGGGAGATTAGCCAGAGGTTTCAGCCGGACTAACTAAACACCATCCATCACACACAGGTTCAACAACACGCTCGCAGGGCTCAACACATCACAACACACAAACACAAGTGTTAGTAGGACAAATTAACAATAAGCCATGTGGACCTGGGCTGAGAGTTTTTCGTCAAATACAATAAGAATCTAGAGTGCAGTCCTTGAACAAGCCGGTGCCTTGCTCAAGGGCACCTCGGCAAAACCCAGGATATGAACCAGTCCACATCGTTCTTATTTGGTCCGAGTGGGACTTGAACCAGCAACCTTCAAGTTCCCAAGCCAAGTCCCTACGGACTGAGCTATTGCCGCCCTAAAGACATATCTATTCATTTTCAAACAAGACTCAGGACGAGACAATACTAATTAAAATCATGCAGTTTGTTGTGTTAAAATACATAAACCGATACCTCTGTAAAGTGGTGCCAGTATTTACATCTCTCTACCACTCTCCATTTAACCCCAAAACCACTCGCTCACAAGTCCTCCGGCAACATGGAGGGAGACAAAGTATCTGTCCCCACTGCTGAAGAAGACCTGAGCCATTTTCTCATATGAGCTCAGGCCCAGACATTGTCCAGAGTTGCCCTTGTCAGACGTGACCTCAGACCGAAACCGGAACTGGAATGTTTACTTTTGATGTAGGGTGGCGCCTGGTTAGAGCATGCAGAAAGAGGTGGAGGACTCATCCGTAATGATGCCTGTTGTTGCATTGATATCAATAAATGTATTTGGGCGTCTCCACAAAAAGAAAGCAAAATACAGGCAAGAAGAAGACAGTCTGAAAGCGTCATCATCACACCCAATTCTCTATTCACACATGGGCTCAGACATTGCACAGACTTTGTACAAGGGAGCTGGCAGGGTTAGTCTGTTTAATGTCTAGATAAGGTCAGGGTTGCAGTGCATGTGTGAAAGGGAAGAAAAACAATAGTTTAATTATTTAGAGATGGTTTGGATTTAAAAGTTGTAGAGCAGCAGACCCAGCACAGCTGTGCATATTCTGTTAAGCAGGAGAGGAAAACCTGTATTTGTTCTCTATTTTAATTGTTTCATTTTTATTCTTAAAAAAACTCTTTATTTAAAAAATGTTTTTTTTTCGTGAACATGTTGATATATTGTGTAGCTGTGTATTACACAAAGGAAACCCTATCATTCATCAGCATTTTATTTTGTTCACAGCTTGTTTTAACGCGAATACTTGTGACATCTCACATGTAGCTTTGACTCACAACTGAATATTTAGCCCACTATGTACTACAAAATACATAATTATAAATTGTGTATCTAAAAATACCAAGATATGATTTCTGTCCATTAAGTCAACCCCTAATAACGCATGGATCCAATCTGCTGGATTCTTCTCAGGGTATTGTTCAAAACAAATGTCTCTGCTTCCACTATTATTTATATACATCCAGTCACAGCTGGCCACTGACATGTTTTTCATCTGGAGAAAAGGAGCACTGGCACCAGATCAGTAATCAGTAGTGATTACTGGGTGGCATACTGGGAGGGGAACATCAGATCACTCCATCCCTCTTCAGGATGGGAACTGACAAGATTTTATTGATATAAATGCCATGACTGGTTCTGTTTATATGTCTTTTTGTTGATTCCGTAATTAGTTCTCGATCAGTTTTAGTCAAGCTGAGAGCTAGCTGTTGCAACAGTCTGTCTTTCAACATCTAACATGGATGAAGAGATGATGAGAGAATATCTGTGCAGCATTCATTTCCATCCAGGTTCTCTTAGTCAGAGAGCCTGCCTGCATGGCACTGATGTTATCACAGAAGGATATTTACCCTCAGTAACAGACGTGGTGCTCAGTTGAGAAGCAGTGGCACTTGTTAGTAGAGACTCACACAAATGACATTCCTGGAATGCCATATTGGTGTTGCTCTTGGAACACCATAATTAATGTTGTTCCAGGGCTAATGTTGAAACTGACCAATCAAGTTTTTGTAATGTGGTAGCTTTTCAATTTGGAAAAAAGTCAGGAAAAATGGGAGAAGTTATCCTTTCAAACACATGGTTATATAATGCAGTGTAATGATAAAATGTCTATTGTAACGCAAACCATGTTTTCCTAAACCTAACCATTTTTTTTTTTTTAAACCTAACTAATCAACCTAATCAATCTTTGTTCCCTATAGCTAACCAAGTATTTTGGCTCCCTAAAGTTAACCAAGTATTGATGTTCTCTAAAGCTAGCCAAGTATTGTTGTTGTGTAAACCTAATCTATTTCATTTGTGTAAACCTAACCAAGTATATTTGCTAGATTAACCTGACCAGGTATATTATATGTTGCCAAAATCTAACAGCAAAAGAAAACTGAAAAGAAACAGAAACGTTTGTGAAAAGAAATAAGTGAACAGCATGTTTCAAATGGGCTATGAACCCCAGTTTTAATTATTAAATGAATTCACATGAATTATGATCTTCTAGGAACAACACCAACATGGTGATGTCAGATACATCATATAGAACATGTCCAATCCATTATCCCTCCTTTATTTTTGGCCTCAAGTTATGTATGAGTCATGTTTTTTTAGTTTTTTTTTAATCTTGGGGTGGAGTTCCGACAAAGGGCTTTAGTCCAATGTTCACACTTAGCCACAGCAGTGCATGCACTTGCACATGGCATTAACTGTCCATATAAACTGGGCTACTCCTTTTAGTCTTCCTGCTTCCTATTAAAAAGTGACACGTCTTTCCTGCAGATTCTTTTAATGTCTGTTTGGAGGCTGACCTGAAACTTGTGGCGAACAACAATTTCTGCCCCTGGCAATTTAAACACTACAGGAAGTCTCTTCACACTGCCAGTACCTGACCAGACAACTATTCACTCTGCAATTAGATTTCCAGCACTACGTCTATCATTGCTGCCGCAGAGCTGTTATTTTAGCTCCCTTCAATTGCTTCGGAGAGCATGTATGCTTTTAATGTGATTTTCCAACACAAATGCTGTTTAAAAAACAGGTTCAGTGTGTGTAATGTGGTGAATTGTTACCTGATGGGGAGCTAATTACTGCCTTTGAATTCTGCTCACTAAATAAAAGCAGAGGGAAACATGTGGTCTACATTTGTTTTATAAATAAGCAGTAAATCTTTGGCTCACCATGTTCACTCCCTGTAACAGCCTTTCTTTAAATGGTGTTTGAAATCCTCACAAGGCTTATTAGTCTTCTGATATTTACAGCAATGGGCAGTCTGTGTTAATGTCAGATGCACTGATGCAGTGTTTGTGTTTTAATGTATGTGTGTGTGTGTGTGTGTGTGTGTGTGTGTGTGTGTGTGTGTGTGTGTGCTTGGTTTACCAGGGCACTTCCACAGGAAACAGCAATGTAAATCAGATGCTACAGAATAAAGCAGCGGCAGGTGAAGGAACAGATCAGAGTGCAGAAGGCCACAGGATGTGTAGGTTTATGACACAAGCAGTGCTGGTGAAGTGTAATGTATTTCATACTATTAGTTACTTTCATTTGAATATGATAAGTTACAATATTACTGCTTGACTAAAAACCTGTTCTGAGCTGACGCTTCTGCTCCCATGGAACCCACCTACCCTCCCATACACCATTGAAAAGGGAAAATGATTGGCTAACATTGTGGGTGATTGATTTGTTGATAGCCAGTAACAGCTCATTTTACCGTGAAATTCTCCAGGAGATGAGGAGGGGAAAAAACAAAAACAAAACAAATGCAAGTACTCACATTAAACAAACAAGAGAAGCATCTCTCTGTTGGAGATATTTAAATTTCCAAGGAAAGATGATATTCAATTTGAATGATTGGATGTTAGCACTAGGGGGTGAAAACTAAACAGACAAAGGTGGCTGCAGTTTTTAGAGCCGAGCACCTGGCTGTCGCCTGAACTAACAGCTGATTGATTTAAATGTTCACTCAACTTAATTTTTCATAGAACACACGTGTGGCCGATGATGACGTTAAATAGTCAGACAGACTAAATACTCTAGTTGTAGTTGTTGTTATAGTTGTTGTCTTTATTAACATTGGACTGATTTAATTAATTTAATTTAGCAACAGGTAAATGGAATGTGAGGATTCTTACAACAACATCTGTACAGATGTGAAGGTGGTAACATGTTACTCAACTTACATACCTACATAAATTATCGCAAATCCTATTTGAAAAGCGTTATATTACTCTGTTATTGCTTAAATTAATATATCACTGCAGCGCGTTACTTCTGTAGCACATTACTCCCCCAACATGTAGGAATCCTCTGGAACATTTGAAAACATAACAAGTAGGCTGACTGTGTTTTTCAGTTTCACAAAAGAAAGTCATTTATTCTGCCATGAAGAACTACACAGGTAAGAAGGGGCTGTGTTTAAAGTCTAACCTAGTTGGAGGGGACTGGGACATCAAATATTGGACATAAGGCACAGGAACTAGGGAGAGCAAGGCAGCAGATGAAAGACGGGTGACAAATCACAGCAACATGCGATCCCAAGATAGTGCAGCTGCTTGCAATGGAGAAAAACAAGATTATTCACTGTGATATCCACACCAGCCACACTATGATAAAAGCCATATCGATAATTTGAGTATCAAATTGTGCTCAATCCAAAGTGTGTTTCAGTTTATGTCAGTTTCAGTGGACCCACTAGTTTTCATGGTAAAAGGACGCACTAAACGTCCATAAAAAGCTCTAAAACCACCCCTGGCTTTATTTATTAAAGTGGATTTAGCTGCATTTGGCTTAACAATAAGACTGTATGACAGACCTAATCAACTGGCGGCCCCTAGGCTGAATGTGGCCCTTTAATCATTTTCTTTAGTGGGCTTCATTAGTTGTGTCTGTTGCGAGGCACAAAATACTTGTTTCATTAAACATTTTTAATCCAGGCTGTTTAGTCAGAGGGAATTTATGAGAATTAAACTGACAATTTACTTCAACGATTAAAAATGTGCATTGTTTTTTTTCCCCCTGTATTTTTGTACATATAATAATGTTTTTTTTATTATAAAAACTAATAAAAAAAACGCAAAGAGAAAAATAGAAATTGCATTGTTTTAACACATTTCAATTAAGAGTTTTACAGGCCCCTTGGCTAAAATTTGGTCCATTGACAAATGAAGTTGAATACCTGCTGTAGGATACGCTTAAGATTAGCTAAATTAAAGCATTTCATCCAAGTTAGGGAACGGTGGTGGTCATTCAATCTGCAATAAGAGGCAGAATGTAAAGCTCTGGTGCTGCTATCAGCCCAACCTTTACATCCTCATTTACACTGCACTATGTTGTATGAATGTCATCGTCAAGAATCGTTGAATGAAAATGAGCTCAGTTCTCTTTCCTGTTATGAATGTACACACAGCCGCATTTTAAAATAAATGTAAATAGAAATAGAAAGCAGGTCACATGTGTAGACAGTGTTATGTACTGCAGACACAGAAGGGTCAGTGTGGAGGGAGGAAGCTGAAACTCTATAGCTCTCCAGAGACACACAATCAGCTGGAGGGCACACCGGCCCCAGCATACAGACACTCTGTCCACTCAGCTGCAGTGCAGCCACATCAACAGTGAAACAGTGTGTCAGCCAGCCCACACTGTTCAGAGCAAACAGAGCTTCATTTATTTATTTTTTTTACCTTTTTTACACTGAAAACAGATCTTTTGGAAAACTCCTCAACACACAAGATATTCAGAAACTGTTGGCAGTGTTTACATCTGGACGAGCAGATAAATAGAGTTTTGGAAAGAATGGTGCGGACACACACGCTCGTTTCCTGATTATGTCTCATCAGTTTAGCATGAGAGTATGTGTTATCATATTGTGGACTTTGCACAGTTACAGAATGGATGTCATATTGTCTATTGTCTATTTACAAATATTACAATATTAATCTTAGAATTATGGAAAAGAGAGGCTGCAGGCAATATTTGAATAAAAGCAGAAGAGAGCAGTCACGAGTCAGTGCCGTTTTTATCGGAATGGAACCTGTTGCCTCAGCTCCAGCCCTGAGGCCTCATTTATAATGTGTTTTCTCTCTTGTGACAAATGTACTTATTGCAAGTCACTTTGGACAAAAGTGTCTGCTAAATGCCCTAAATGTAAATGTAAATGTAAATGTATATGTGTAATGCTGTGGCTCACGGACGAAGAACGTGCTTACTGAGAAAAATATGCCGATTTATAACACCATGTGCACGCATGCCCTACATCAGTTTCCCTTTATAACTTGAAATGTGGCGCATCTTTTGCAAACTTCATGGAACGCCCACAGCTGCCCATGAATAGTCAATGAAACACCCTAATTAATATTCATTCACACTAACTGCATGAAGATGATCATGGAAAACACACAGAAAAAGAGTAAAATGAAATTTGACAGTGTTAAATCAAAGGTCTTGTTATGACAGTTGAGGTAGACACAGTGTAGACATTTTACATAGAAAAAAACAGGACTTTTACCCAGGAGACCAGGGTTTAAGTCCCCCGTGTGACCAAAACTCAAAATTCAAGCCAAACCATGAAGTTTTCCTCAGTCTAACCAAACTCAGTCCAAAACTCACAATTTGTGAAATGTTTGTCAGCAAAGATCTGAGCTGACAGCAGCAAACATGTTCAACACAATGAAAAGAGGCTCTGTCAGCAAAGTAAGCACAAGAATAGGAAAACAACATTCTATGAATGCATAAACTGCTTGACGGTTCTTAAGAAATAACAAAATGCTAGTTTTCAAACAGCAGTCAGCACACATCAGATGCATCATACAGACAGCAGAAGGGGCAGGGAATGTGATCGACCTGCTGCTTTTATACAGAGTGGACAACGTTGAGAGCTGTGGTCTAGCCTGATGAGCTGCTGTGTTTTCGTTGAGGGTTGGCAAGTATACACTGAAACAGTAGACTGACACACACTGTGTGTGTTGACCTTTCAGCCCTTTGAATGATTAAGTAGTAGAAATCCTGCCCCTTCCTCCCCTTCCGCAGTGGACCTCATTTGTGGCCAGTGGGAGGAACCAAACACATTTATGTTTGACTGGTGTCTTGAATCATTTTTCAAGTCAAAAAAGTATCAGTTTGTTGTAATTAAAGTAAAATCTGGCTGCCAACTGGGCTCAGAAAAGGTTGTACAAAAGATGAAAATCACAATCTGCTCATATTGACAACTGCACTTGTCAAAAAGGAGAAGTTAAAAGGAGAGTTGGTAAGTTCTGTGAGCTGCTAATATGCAGGAGCAGCTCTACAATGTTTAAGTTACAGCTTTTGGTGAGTGTTCAACGAGACGACGTCACCAACGAGACCATTAGCTGAGTAGTCTTGAAAATGACACTGGATATTTTCACAGTCTGATATTTCAGACAGTTGATGACAAACTGAGACTTCATTGACTTGGACAAACATTATATGTGTAATTCATGACATTATTCAAAAGGGATTTCTCCCAGTTGACTACTACTTTTTTGTAACATAGATAGATAGATATATATAAGGGCAAATATAGAGGCAATAAGAAACAATAAAGTACTATATACAATATGCATCAGAAACAATAGAATAGAACGTTCCTAACAATAGAATACTATATACAATAAAATGCTTAGGTAGTTATGACATAAAATACAAATAGCAGCAGAGGAGAGCGACAAAGGAGCCAGGCGGTGAATAACCCCAAGGTTGTGGTGGAGGGAGGACCAGTGGAGCAACGATGGACAGCCCACAGAGCACCGAGCAAGTCGGTTTGAAAGTTAACGTTGCTAGGCTAACAGCTGATCGGCAGGGCTAACAGCTGATCGGCGGGGCAAACAGCTGATCAGAGGAGAAAGGTGAGTCCATGGAGCCAATTGTTCAGGTGAGCAGCCTTCAAAGTTGGTAGCACAGCCCCAGAGCTTGTAGGGACGACTTGGCTTTCTTTTTTCAACAGAAAAAAGCAGTTTTGCTACGGATTGAGAGCCTGCAATATTCACACCAGCATCCTCTCGCATCCGGGTTGCCATGGAAACTTAAGATTTATTGCCAAGAAGCATTGTTACAACAAAGAAATAATCTACCAAACACAAATGTCCTTACTTTTTGTGCTTAGTTTATATAGATCTCATGGGCCACACCTTTCCACCATACCTTTTTTTATTAGACACTCCCAGCCGAGTAAAGGTTCATGTTTTTCAAAACATCGCCCCGCACTTTCTGTGATAAGTCTCCAAACTGAGATAACTCTGATGACATCACTACGACATATTCATATTTTGAGCTCGTCCAGAGCCAGAGAAGACACTGTGCAACTCTTTTCACAGGCTGAGTAAAAGTCCCTCCTGACAGTTGCGTGCAACATTGGTTGAATTCCCCTTTAACATGCCATGTCAGTAGACAGACCTTAAAAGTTAGCAGCAGCCGTGTGGGCAACTGTAGATAAATGCCATTAGGCTGACAGAAGGGCAGGATAGGAAGGAATAGGACTGGGGTGAGGGGGTGCTGATTGGAGGGGTCTTCCGCCCACCCGCCAAAAGCCCTCAACTGAGCGTCTCTCCTGCTGGAATTTTCCATGGAGCAAGTGAAAGGCAGGGCATACACACAATGCCTCACAGCTGACTGGGTTTAAATAGACAACTGTGAGACCTGGGACAGCGTCTCCAGCGCCTCCCACCCCCACCCCCACACTACGTCACCCTTCTCACCCTGCTGCCCAGCATTTCTGCAAAGCTTCAAGGGCCATTGTGCCCAACATTGCTGCCTCTGCGGACTTCCTGGCGCCCAACCAAATAAGGCTGATACCCTGTTTGGTGTGTGTGTGTGTGTGTGTGTGTGTGTGTGTGTGTGTAATATTTGCTTTCACAGCAACTCACACTCACACGTCAAGTGAAAGAGACTACATAAACAGAGCTGGAGCTGAAGGGTTAACTGCTTGATCTCTCTCCTGTCAGACTGCGTCTCCAGATGTGAGGACCTGGCCAGTGTCACCAGTTCACATGAATGGGAATCAGTTCTGGCCTCTTTCCTCCCTGCGTGTTGACTCAGTATTATTTATACCCCGTAAATGCTTTCCTGACTGCATTTGGCATGAGGCCCAATCTATTCATATTTAAGGTATTTACACAAGAGGCAGGGCCAAGCATAACATTTAATGCAAAATACACCTCGGGGCATACAAAATGTCATGCTAATTTATTTTTGCTTCAGTTCATGTGCTTACATTTCTGATGTGAAGGGGAAAACCATATCAGAGTGAATGGCACTGCAGCTTTATCTAATATAATTATTGTTTCTACCGTCATGCCTTTCCCCTGTTTCTTTGATCTACTGAAGGAGAAATTCATCTATTCCACATGGGAGGTCAAAGGTCAGGAGCTGTCAGCAGAGAACTGAACCCACGCCCTCTACTTAAAGGATTATTACACAAACGGGGCTTCCTCTGCAAACTGGTTGAAGGAGATC
Organism: Spondyliosoma cantharus; assembly: GCA_900302685.1. Lineage (NCBI taxonomy): Eukaryota > Metazoa > Chordata > Actinopteri > Spariformes > Sparidae > Spondyliosoma > Spondyliosoma cantharus. Next base: position 22,968 of record OMLP01012635.1, read on the forward strand.
AACACACCGCATACAAAGAGACATTCACAGGGGGACACAAAAGAGATTTTTTATTTTTTTTGCCCTTATGCAAATCATACCATGCCACCATAAATCACAAGTCACACCAAGTTGTGTAAACTACTAGGACAGACACTGGTTAATTATGGAATGATTCAAAATACTTCAACATAACTTCACAGTAATATAGCCAGCTAATCTAAACAAACACCTGATCAATATGCACTAGCAAGCAGGCAAGCCATCTGGCTAGTGCATGTAGAAGTATTAGGGCTAATGCTAACAAGCAACCAACTTTATCTAGCTAGCTAGCAACCACTAGCTGGAAAATAGCACTAGCTAGCTAGTGCTGCTAAACTGGCTTCTAGCGAAGTTACTTCACTACAGGTGACCGAGTCTGATTATGTTTTTTAATCATTTATGGGCACACTACTGTTCTAGTATTAGTATTCTACTTTCAATCAAAATTACTCACAGAAAGGCATCTGCTTCTGCAGCAAATTACCAGAGCCCCAGGCTGCAGCCACTTTCAAGAGCTGAGAGAAAGATTGAGGGGGTCGTTTTTTTTAAAACCTGCTGATGTCATCAGTGTCTGCATTTTGCACTGTAGTGGAGGAGACCAGAGATGGAATGTGGAGTCAGAACCCTGCACCCATGGGCGTGAGGAGCTAGTTTGGTACTTTGAGCCCAAGTACATTAAGCCAGTGAGAGATACTGTTACTTAATGTATTTGAAGGACTTTCAAGAGAAGATTGGATGAGCTAACAGTGAAGCTAGCCACGGCAGACTAGTTAACCCTGACCACCAACTGTTAGACAGCTCCCACATGCAAAAGCCGGATGATAGTTCCCTGTCACTTCATGGAAGACGCAGTCCAATGTTTCCCTCATCCTAATGTGGACCTCCGTCTGGCTCGTGTCAGGCAAGCATTTTGAACTGAACTGTTTATGGGTCTTGGGCATTTGAAAGCATAATTAAACAAAACTGACACCCCTAATACCCACTATGTGTTCCCTTCGCAGAATCAAATGACAGACAGCAAAGTTAAGTAAGCTTGACAGGGGAACTAAGCTAAAGAGCCAGACATTTTTCCTCAGGAAGTGTGAAAATTGTCCCTAAGAACTAATGGGAGAATATGTCAGAGCTTGTTTTGCAGCCCTTCTGCCCTCTAGTGGTTAAACTAATCAAAAGACAACTTTAAGATCAAACCAAAAACAAAACGCCTCATTTTTTCTGTGTGCTGGGGCATCTTTCCAGACGTGTGTAGGAAAGGTAAAAGCTTTCATAAACTGGCTGTGGGTTGAATCACCTGACATACAAATATTACACCTTCTGTTCCTTGTTCGTCCTTTAAGCCCTAGTGAATTAAAACTGTACGTTCTTGTTTACATTTCCATTTGCTCATTTAGGTTACTTGTGAACAATGTGTCAGTGGGAATGTTCAACTTAATATTTGGGGGATGTGTCGGTGCCTGTCAGCTTTGATCCCAGCTGAATTAATCCTCGGATAATTAAAAACTCGTTAGCAGGCAGATGCCTGCTCCTGTCTGGAGAATAATGCTGTCTGTATTTGGACACTCTGGTGAAAATTTGGCAGCAAAAGGACAGGGAAAAAATTACCCAGTGAAGTAAAATAGATATGAACTACTCTTCAAAGCTACGCCATTCTGTGATTTATGGTAACTCTGCCAACAGTATACTTGATGAACATTTCCTTCCTATCAGCATCTTGACTTCACCATAATGGGAAGCCCTTTAACTACCACTGTCTTACATCAGAACATGGATTGTACCCCTGAAAGTTAATTGCCATCGAGACTACTGAGAGTTACGGGATCCACCTCTTGGACTAAACCACTAATGACAAAGGATAATGAGCTCTTTCACCTTGGCCCACAAATTTGCTTCAGTTAAACTCAGTAATTGTCCCAAATTTGGAATCATTTACTCTGCAAGGATAATAATAGTCTGTAATGCTTCCATCGACACTTTGATATTTGTTTTTCTTCCAGTGGGATTAAAGAGATAATGTGATTGACTTTGATGATGTGGTGTTGTAAATAGCACTCCTCTGGATATTCAACTTAATTTACCTCCCACTGCCTCCATTGCTCATGTGTCCAGAATTAAGCTTTGTCCCTACAGGACAGTTCAAAGCAGATCCTGGGAGTAACATTTGGGAAGCAACTTGAGGTTCAGTGTCTTGCACAAGGACACTGTGACATGTGGAGCTGGGTACCAAATCCCTAACCCAACAAGTGATATCTGACACAGTCTACCACCTGAGCTACAGCCACCTCCAATGTCGGTATCAAAGAACCTGTGCTCTAGTTGGCTGAACGGTTTGCAAGCATCTTTGGTTGCATCAGGTGGAGCGCTTATGGCCGTCATCCCTCGAACGTATGGACCAGCGCTGAGAGTCCTCAGTGTAAAGAAAGACTTATTACAAAGGCTGTCTCATCACTGAGGTGTAAAAATAGATTGGGATTTAATCAGAAGACAATTGCATGCAAATCAGTTTCCCTTGAAGTGCTGTGCCACTCAAGGGACGGAAAGTGAAGGAGATTTGGGTTAGATTCCTTTAGGCAGCCATTTTATTCCTCTGTGACTTTCCTGTTTTTTGCGCTCTCTCCCCCTCTCTCTCTCTCTCTCTCTCTCTCTCTCTTCCTTTCTGCCAGCATCACACCAGAGCTTCTCCATTCACTGCTAAGAATCATCCTATTCATTGTCAAAAACAATTTTATTATTTGGCAAATGCAGCATAAAAGGCTATTTATAAAAATCAGAGGCCTAACCCAAAGACCTTCTGTGTTTGTTTGTGTGTGTGTGTGCGGTCAGTGTTACTGGACCATTATAAATGATCTGACATGATGATCAGCCCCCATGGGAAAACAGTGGCACATGATAACTAATAGCAGATGTGGTCACACCTTGTCAGTGTTTCATCACATTTTTGGATTCTTGGACTCAACAAGTTTTGGGAAATACTGGAAACATGAGCACATTTAGTTAATTACAAATCCATCTGCCAATGCATTTTTGCAGACATAATATTAATATACTCCGACTGGAACATGATGAAAGAAAAACGGTAGTCCACCTAGCGATTCATCTGTGTCTACTGGGGATATGATTTGGGTCAGCTTTTTTCTCCTAGATCCAGAAAAGTCTGGTGCAGCTAATATGCTTGATTATATTAGTTATCTTTACATCTTTACATCTTGTGGCATCCCCACAGCTTCTGAGTGCAACACCACTGGCCCAAATACAAATACCAGGTCTGTAACAGTTTGTCAGATATAATGAAGGAGCTAACAAAACCCATTATGTTGTAACAATGTTATGTATTGAAAACTTGCATGTTGAAGTAAAGATGTGTGGATGCCGTGATCCTCCCCTCTCACTGAAGTTACAAGGTGCAGAAACAAGTCATAGGGGGTGGAGTGGCTGAGACAGAGGCACCATTCAACCAATTACAAGAGTGTAAAATCAAAATGATTTTGAAGCTGTTATTTTAAGGTAAAAAAGTTGTATAGTGTTGCTTTAACATTTTGATGTTTAAGATATTCCATGCAGAATCCAAGATATAAAACATATTTTTCTGATTGTTTAACAGCTACACAGGGTAGCTCAGCCCCACCCTCAGCCAAACAGACACAGAGACCGACAGCTCTTTATACATCCATACCAGACCGAGAACAGAAGATAGCCATGAAGACAGCGAAGTAACCTGGTTGACATGTTTCTTCAGAGTCACGTCCTACACCCCTACAACCCTGCGATTGTTTCACACTGCACTCATCAGCATTTCTTTCACCAACAATATTCAGCTGTTTTAACTCCAGCACCATTGGTACATAGAGAAAGTAAGCAAATACTGAACTGGTGGACAAAGTGGAGAAAATATGGCAAAGTATTCCCCTAAAGAGTCGGTGGAGACCAAAAGTAGAGCTAAAAGGAGACTGTATTTTAGACATCCTGAATCCAAATAAATACATTTTAAAAATCATCTGAATAGGTAAACAGGAAACTGTTTGCTAACATGTCCGGCATTTTGCACTTTAGAAAATGCTAATAGTTCAATGATAACAGCTTATTCTGCTGGACACAAGTGGCCAAAAAAACACCTATTGCTGCTTTCCATTTTAATCATTTTAAACAGAGATGTTTTGATCAGTTTCTGTTCTATGTGTCCAATATGGTTCAATTTTAGATCTTAAATCTTGAGTAGTTAACAATGAAAAAGTAAGGGATTATTTCCTCATTAATGAATGGCTAACATTACATAATAACTTACTTAAGATTACTATATTGCAGATAAAGTAGATAGTAAAGTAGTTGATTGTTGTTATAAAAAATCAAATCCAAAGTGACATGTTTTGTAGTTGCACGCGTTGCACAGTCATTATATATCTGTTAGAGACGGAAAGATCTTGTGAGATCATCGGTCATTAACACCCTGTGAGGAACATGGAAATCTTTGGGGAAAACATGTTTGTTCATGTAAAACATAATTGCGACAGAAGGGATGAAAGAAGAACAAAGCCGACCTGCAAACACTGTTGAGGAGAACTGCTACGGACGTCATGGCACACAGTAAATGAGGCATAGAAGACTAAATGGATAGTAAATGAACAAATGTTTTGGCTGCAGGAGAAAACATTTTCAGTGCGTCAAACATCCCTGTATGAAAGACTGCTGTTAAATCTGGCAGATATGCTGATTCATAAGATTTAAAACTACTGTTTATGTTCTTCTTAAAATGTGAAGGGATTCCACAAACCATCACTACAGTCCAGATGTCTGTAATGTTCTGGCCTATATCTTAGTGTTTGAAATCTGGCTATTGGTCCAGGCCCTTTCCTGAGAAGCTCCTCTGAGAGTGAGGGTCTATTTCCAGTGTGCCTATTATTATACAGCGCCTGCCTCAATAGAGAGGCGAAATGAAGCAAGATTTTCACAGCAATCAGGCCAGGAAACTGAGGGCTTCAATTGATCAAAAGCCCATTTTCTCTGTGAGACATTTACATACCCCACCATTGCAACGCTTCCCAAGATCAATACGATCAATGCAAGATTACATGTTTTGTATGTAAGTGTGCGATGGAGGGTGAGAATTCTCCTTGGTTTGTCACCATGAGCGACTCCTTTCAACAGTACACATAATCATTTGATCTATTGCTATTATGAAAATATTGAGCAGTGAGTCTTTCACAAAGAAATCCACAGTCCAGCATCATTAAACAACTTAAAGTTGCAATATGTAAGATTTTTGAGCAATTTTGACATCATGATATCCAACCAACAAGCCTCGGCCTGTCTAGTCCAGAGCTCCTGTGCTTGCAGTTTAAACACCAACTCTCCCTTGGTGCTCTGAGCTCCCTGTCCGGACCACCAAGCTAACTTGCTACAGCTAGCGATTACTCTGATAAAATGCTTCCCCCTTCTTTGTTCGTAATATCAAATTAGACAGTTGGACAAATTTTAGATATTGCACCTTTAAGCAAATCATCCAAAGCTTGTATAGACAACTGAGACAGATGGGGAAGGCCAATAAGAAAGTGATTCAAATCATTTGTTTCCTGTTAAATAAACAGCGACCTATGAGCTGTTTCTCCCAAGGCCAAAAGAGTGAACTTAGACATAATGTTAATCATTAGGGGTTTTTGTATTGGTTACTTTTGTTATTACAAATATATCATATGTTGTATTTAATTACCTTTTCTCCCTTTAGAACAGAGGCACTTTAATAAGAGCACCCCTGCGCATGCAAATGCATATTACATGCATATTTATTCATATCTGTCTCCTTCAAAGTCGGGTACACAAGTGAATTTAAATCCCTCACCATTAAAAAGAAAACAGCTGCCTTGAGAATCTCACCTTTGGTTTTCATATCATGAAGCATCATGTTGACTTCTGTCATGTAAATTTAGTTTTGTTTACAATTACATTGTAAAGTTGGTGTCTTCCCCTTAATAAGGAAAACATCACAGGAACAGGTGCTGGCTTAAAGCTGAAACTTCCCTTCACAGCAACTGCATTCATTAGTCTAATCTTCTGTGCTGGGATTGTCTCTTTCTCCCCCTGTCGAATTCTCTGAAGGCCGGATAATACGTCTGCTGCAGGCTACTGCTGCTCGAATGCCTGGAGGGCACTGGAACAGTCTGCTTTGTGTTTCTAATCAACAGATCTGCTCAGGTAAATGTCCTTTAAGAGGGACGTTCCACAAGGACATCGCACATTTCATTACGCAGGATTTGACAACGTTATTGATAGCATTTTACACATAATTACACTTCTATTTGCTATTATTCTCGAGCTATATTTGGTCTTTTTTTCGCCCATCATGTAATTACACAGCTAAAGAAACACACCTCGGGGCCTGGCACCCAAACTCAGTCCCAGGTCTTCACGTTACCTGCAGGATTGAAAAATGATGACACAGTTATGACATGCCAAGTTTGTCCTTGTGGGGCTGCATGTTGTGTGTCAGTGAAGGTTATCCGGTGTCGCCCTCCTTCAGTCGCATTTGTAATGGCTCAGCACAAAACGGCTCAGTAAAGTGTTGTGGCTACATCTGCTGCTGCTGGTGGGGGGTCCCGGCTGCTGTGGAGAAGACCGAGGAAGTGGAGCAGAAGCAAACTGAGACCGTGTTTCCAGCATGTCTTCCACTGGGCAACGCTGAGCCTCATCCCGAGGACAGGATTTGTTCCTTTTTGGCTCCGTGGAGAATTAGATGTCATCAAACACAATGATTAGGTATTTGGACTTCAGCAATCATCAACAAAAGAATAAGAACCTTGCTTGATAAACAAATTTTTTTTGTATTATCCTGTCAAAGAAATTATAACCAGGTGGTTTCTGTAGTATAATTAATTTACTCAGTTGTTTCATTATTGTCTTTATTGGTAAATACGGCATTATAATCAGTTTTCTCCCTCTCATCTGGCTGCCATTGTTTTTTATTTACTTTCATAATTTTGCTTTAAAAACTTAATGTAAAGACTGTTTCCACTGCAGTAATGTATTCATGAAAAGTACACTTGCATACGCACATGTGCTCAGACACACACACTCACACACACACACACACACACTTGCATATGTGCTCACACAGTCGTTGCTGCAGGGCAAGCATTCTCCCACCAACATTTACGCCTCTTCTCGCATCTCCCACCGGCCACGTCCTCTGCAGACGGATTCAAAACCATCACCAGAAATGATCTATAAATGTGTGAACGCCTCATTTCCGCCTGTGTTTAAGCAAAAAAAAATAAAAAGAAGAAATAGAAAGAAGAGAAGAGCCAACCGCCTACAACAGCTGCCCTCCTCTGCATGCTATATACTGTATGTTCACGTGTCTTCTTTGATGCTAAGATTAAATAAATCGTTGATGTACAAAGTTATTTTCAGAAACCTTTGGTCAAAGCATATTATTCATTTAAAAACACATCTAACATTTTCTACCTTCAACCAAATGCATGAGGTTCAGAGAAATTAGATTTGAAGAATCTCTCACACTGATCAATAGCCTGTGACCAATGATCTAGTCTGTCATCGTTTCTTCTTCATCGGTTTAATTTAAAAGGAATACTACATTTTAGGAAACAGGCTTATTTCTTATTTTTTTCCCAGAGTTAAAGGAGAAGATCAATGCTACACTGCTGAGGAGAAAGTGCGTGTGATCAAGTTGGTGTTGGTAATTTGTTTTTTAGAAGCAGCTATTTTGTATTTGTAGAAAATCTCAAAACATCCCGACAGCAATCAATAAATCTAAAGCTCTAACAAAATAAAAAAGGAAGAAAGAAAATATGGTGACTGTGGCTGTCGTGATTCCCCTAGTAAGCGAGCTGCCGTCCTGTGTTCACTCTGCTCTTACTGCGCAGGACTGAAGTCTATCAATCAGACTAAGGGTCGGGATTTTTTTCAGTTGGACACATCAAAATCTGTCATGCCCTCGCCGATTTCTCTGATGTTACCCAGGAGGCCTAGGCTATTAGCCTAGCTTAGCATAAAGACTGGAAGCAAGGGAAAGCTTGTTTTTTGGTTAACTATCTGAAATCTGAAAGGCCTGTCGTCAACAGAATCTTAACATATTTCAATAAGATACATCAGTAAATGCCACACGATTGTATTAAAAAGTGTTTATGTGCTTGGAAAAAGGAGATAAAACTGCACAGGTTGTCGGGAGGTACATGCAGTAACTAGTGCCAGACAACAGCCAGGTGCAGTGACTCCCTCACAGTGAAGTGAAGCTTTGACTGACCACAGCAAGCCACAGAATAAAGCTAATTGTTTGCTTACATTAAAACATTTTGAACTCAAAATTCAACTTTGAATTCAAATATAATTATATCTTTCCATTGGATTTGTATGCAGATGTGTCGCTTCTCAAATCCCTGGGTTCTATCTGAACACACACTAAGGGTACAACCTTCTGACTCAAGCTTTGCATTAAACTCACAGACATACAACAGTGGTGTATATCTTCTTCCCTCACTCTCAGAAATTCCCAAGATGCACTTTCCAATCATCATTCATTGTAAACAAGAAAATATTTCCAACGGCAGCTTCACTCAGATTGGGAAGAAGGCTTTTATACTCCTCCAGAGATGTATAGCCGGTTGAACGTGCCAAATGCGTTTGGATCAAACACGGTGTTTTTCATACTGTAACCTCGCTGCCTTTGCAATAGTTCTACGCTGTTAAGAAAAAAGCATCAAACTCTGTGCATTGGAAGTGTATTTACACTGAGATAAGACCCATGTTCAGCACACTGTACCTTCAAACAGAAACATAAAACAGGCGTGGATGAGACAGAGAGAAATAGCACAGTTCCCCCACAACCAAACTATCCCTTTAAATCAGGGCAAGAGACTATACTTAGAGCTGGGACGTCAGACAAAACAGGGCTGTGGGACATGAAGGTAATGTAGTGGGCAGCTCTTATTATGGATGCTTGATTGATCTGACTGACGACAGAGGGGAAACACAGAAAATAAAGTGAAAATTTCACATTTCATGAAGCCATTTGGAAGTGATCGGTGCAGTGCACTTCAGACTGAAGATGAGCTCAGTGCCCTCCTCCCGCTGTTCCATGGCCCAGACCTGAACTTCATGTGAAAGTGACAGAATTGTCTGGAAAGAGGGAAATCTACCAACTGTACATCGCAGGGCACTCAAGTGTGGTCGAGTACTTGCATGTAATGGGTGGGCAGGCTTAGCGAAGCAGATGAGAGGCCACTAGGGCACTGCATTGCTGAAATGACTCCGAATCAGATTCACAAGTGGATAATGGCTCAGGATGATGCCTCCTTTGCGTCTGGATGGAGCGGCTTCAGTTTCCCATGATTGTGGGCAGCCCATAGTGCCGAAGAAAAAGTGCTTCATAAGACTTAAGATGTTGAGCCATAGTTGTCTGAATGCTTTTCTATAAATATGGTGCTCTTTGAGGAGTCTTCTGTGCTGCTCTGAGGAGTGTGTTGTTCATTTGTCAGTCATACTGCGGTGAAGACTTTAATCTCCTGTAGTGTCACACCTTTCCATTGTTTCCACAATAAAGGTAGGAACTGGCCAACAGTGATGCACTGTGCTGTGAGGTGGTAACTATTCTGCCCTGAAGGAAAGGATTTGTGTCAATATTTTTTCTCTGAGTGTCGATGTGGAATATGATGTTATTTTTAAAGACATGTATGTCAGTGAAGGTGCTTTTTCTTTTTTTTTATATACTGTTTGAACCCTGAGGGGAGATTCTCCTTTTAGGCTCCACCTCCGCCTCTACAGGGAGATCAGAGGTCATGGTCAGCTACAGAACAACATCCCTGTCTTCCAGCTGAAGGACGGTCTCATGTTCGCCTGAGCAAATATCAAGCTCGTATTTTTTCAACTGCTGAGTGAGGCATGAGAGTGCAGCCATGGCGGATAAATGCACCCCTTGATGAATGTGAGTTTAACAAAGCGCAAATGGATTAACTGGCAAATTGGAGGCTCGGTTTGACAAATATTTTTCCTCTTTAAAGACAGAAATGTTTTTAGTGGAGAAATGAATCTGCAGTAGGTAAACAGACCACTTCTGTTGTTATTTTCCAGAAATTACATTTCAGTGACATTTTCTCAGAATGTAAATTTAATAGATGACGGTTCATTTCATAACATAGCATTAGTATTATTCAAACCGAGTCTGAATATGCAGTGTACTGTACGTAGTGACTAATTGCCTCTGAAGAAGACCCTCCATATGCATATATGGATGCTGCTACATTAGGAGCTGAACGCATCCACAAGCTCTTCTTCCACAAGTAACATATGACTGAATAGACAGGCACAAAAAATAAGGTCCAAGCTGACAAAACTTTTTGATCGTGGGAATCCCAGTCCTGGTCATAAATCAAAGTATTAAAATTATGACCTGATGATGGCGCTGGATGAAAAAGCCTGTGGCTCTTCAAAGTTATGAGAATTTATCCTGAAGGTAGCTTGAATATCTGTGGCATACACTGGATGAACGCTGTGATGCCAAAACAAATCAGGTTCATCCCTCTATCGTGTATTCTCGGGGGAGTCGGTACTTCCAAGAAGATGATACTCTCTGTCACATAAATCACCCAGGAATCACTCAAGGAACATTCAGATGGCATTAGACAAGAAATAAATAACTTACCACCAGAAATATTAGAGAGACATATCCTTCTCCTTCCCCCCAAAAGCCAATCATGTGCTTTATACCGGGAAAGATATCAGCCTATTATGTTGTTGCACTGGTGTGAGCAGAGCAGTAGAAATATAATCTTTAGGGAAAGGTGTTTAAAGCCTTATTTTGGGTCACAAAACTTTTGAAAATTGTTTGTTATCAGATTTGACTGGCAGTTCTATACATGGCGTTTGTATGTCCAGGTGACCATCTAAAGTGAAGATCTGACTCTGTCCCCACTCATTTCCACAGGAGCCGGATCTTCTTAGCCTTTACCAGATGGCTGCTCAGTGGCAAGACGTTATGCTTTCTATTTGCAATGGATCTAATGACGTGTAATGAAAGGCGTCACTCAAAGTAATAAACTCTTGCCAATTATGTAGTTCCCCTCATCTTTGCGCTCTGTTTGGTGGGTTTCACTGACACTTAATTTCATTGTTTTGGTTTTACAACCCACGACTTTTCCAGCTTTGGGTCGCTCTGACTGCTTTCATCAGCCTTGCTTCCAACCAGCTCCTGCTTTCCGTTAAGATGCCATGATAAGCCCACTGTAAGCTGCCCATCCAGCACAAGATAGCAGACAGTTAGCAATGAGCTGGTGAACACAGTGGAGCATTAAGGAGCTAAAAAAGGCAGATACTTCCTTCACAAGATAGTGGAAACCAGTGACAGCATAACATTTGGAAATAGATTTCTGGTCTGAAAAATGAAGCCAATCCTGAAGTGCCTAAAACCTGCATTTTTTCTAATGGCCAGCAGGAGGTGCCTGGACTGGTTTCATAAAGAAGTCAGATTCCAGGTAAGCTTATGAGAAATTTACCACACTTCTCTTTTTTTTAATCACATCAGTAAACTGTTTTCCAACAACTTTATTGCCTCAATAATTACTTTCATGTCTTCCTCAATTCAGCATGGTGTTCATTTTGTAAATTTGGGTCCCATTTAGAGTAAAATGGATGATAAGCAGGGTGTATTTCAACATTGTGATTGCAAAGTTGCTACCATGGCGCGTCCAAATATGGTCACTTCAGGCTGCAAGAAACAAAGACGGTGACGGCCTTAATGCCAAACTCGAGGGTTGTAAACTGTAGTCCACAAACCAATGGGTGATGTCACTGGGGCTTTAGTTGAAACCAAAAACAGAAGTTTAAACAGGCAACTGTTAACTAACACGTTCAACATGAAGCAAACAAATATGTCAATACTGTGCTAACAGCTCGTCTGCTGCCCCCAGTGGCCAAAATCAATTAATGCAGCTTTAAACTTGGACCAACAATCAGGGAAGTTGCGCAAAGCACTGATGTCCATAATGTCAGCTTCATCACCGGAATGCTACAGGGTTTATACTTTTTGTGGTAGCTGTTATCCGGACCAAAGCTGGTCTCATGTGGTTTGAAAGGGTCCATTAGTCCATTAGTCTATTAATCTGGTCTCTGAGGTGGAAAGAACTGATTGCCATTAAAGGAGGAGGACTGATTTCTTTCTGCCTTAATAACCTTTAAAGTAAATTAAGAAAGAGGAACATTGTACTATTTTTGTGCTTTTGTCAGCATCTTTTGCCACCAGGTGTTCTTTTCCACTCCCACTGTTCTATTTTTAAAAACTACATATATCTATTGTTTATGGGAATATGTGCTGAGATTCACTTTCAGTTTGTAATTTGTGCGTGCTTAAGCTAAAATGCTTTTTAGGGAAATGAATGACTGTTGGAGTAAAGCAGCGGCAGAAGCTCCCCTCTCTGGTTTCTTATTTTCAGTCTGTGCGTCTCTCCCTCTGCATTTGTTTGGTGTTGAAGATGTCACATTGGGCTTTTTTTTTGGGGCGGTGTGATTTCAAGACAGCTTGACTCGTGGTTCTGACTCATTAGCTTCCTGTGCGGCTACAATGAGCCTCATCAATCGTAACCCCCAGCACAAAAGAGCTGTTTTCCCTCTACCTGGCCATTACGTCTCTCTCTGCTCAACAACACTGCCTAGAAAACAGTGTGGCGGTGATTGTTGCAGGGAAATAAATAACACATTTTTAAGAATGCTGTCAAAGTGAGAGAATCTTAACAGTGATTCACTCGTTTAAGACAGTTTTGTGGGCACATGTTGCATTGTGCACAAGCTGCAGATTTATATTGTGTGTTTTTGAAAGGACCCAGCACATGCTGATCAGTAGCCAAGAGGCTATATGAGGAAGTAAGAACAGAGAGGTTGACTGTAAGTTTGAATAGCTTTGCTCCAAAAAGACATCTAACTATAAAACAAGTCTGTCCATCATCTGATCTACTTCCCACTTGCCAGGTTTGCTGCTGAGGAATAAAGGAAGTGCAGTATAGTGCAATTTGGATATGCGACAAGCTCAATGTTAATACATTTTGAATGAGCAGTGAAAACCGATCTGTGATCTCATGGGGAAGCAGACATAAACAAAATAGATACTAGTGTGGTGCAACAGCTTGCTGTAGTAACGTGTTGCAGTGAGAAAAAACAAAAGCAGAAGGTTAAACGAGTATGGATGAGTGGGGAGCCGCTGTCAACACAGGTTTTCTATTCTTAAGTAAGGATCTGGAGGGGAGATTTTAAGTGTCTGTCAACAGTAGCATGCTAGCCAATGTCAGCCTCAAGGTCTAGAATGTTTACCATTGCTTGACAACACCGTCAGCTGCTCCAGGACGCCTCTCTCATTGGTTGCTGTGGAAGTTCCCTGTTAATTGTTTAAACTCTCATCATTCTTTTTAACAATAAAGAACGTTGATAAGCACCAAACAACAGATAGACAGAGTAAGTGACTCTCTGGTGAACCCAGAGGAGCATTTACTGCTGAAGAACCAGATGTTTCTCCATGGAGTTGGTGGAGACCAAAACATTACTGAAAGGTGACTGAATATTGGACTTGAGTCCAAGGTAGTGCTTTACCGTCGTCTGTCTCCTGCACATCTGATGGAACAGATATGATTCTACAGATTGTGCATTTGGATATGAGCGCTGCCAAAACTGGGATGACAACACAAAATGCTGTGCCTCATCCTGCACGAAACAGACGGACGGCTGAAGCTGCGGCTCCACGTATGTGCTGCTCAAGCTACACAGACTTTGTAGATCATAGATAGAGAACTATGGAAGTTTCTTACAAATGCAAAAAAGTATGCTAAATAACGTCCTTCACCAGCTGAACTAGTTAGGAACATGCATGTGTGTGCCTTCCACTGACAATGATAGATAATAGTAACCCTAACCCCTAACATAAAAAATAATAATTAAAAAAAAATTGTGTACAGAAAATGCTCTTGGAGTTGTAGTGCCAGGTTAAATGAAACAAAACATTTTAAACACGATGGTTGAAGCACGTTGGAAACAGTGAAAAGTGTCTATAGTTGTCCTAAATGGCAACATTCAAAGGTGGGGTGCCAGTTGTTGTAGGGGGAAGGGATATAATTTCACTATGAGGTAATGGTGCACATTTTCAGGCAGTCTCTCATAGAAGACATTCATAGTGACACTCAAAAGAGTTCACATCAAAGATATGAATGATATGTTATGTTTTTACATGTTTTTCATGCAAAATCTTTGTATTGCTGTGAGGTAACAGTAATAAATAAGATGTGATGATGGGTGTGAGCAAGTTCACCATGATCTGTATCTGAATCTGTAATTGCGCAGATGTAAAATTCTTACATATTGCACATTTGATTTAAGCCTGAAATATATATGGGTTGATCAGAAGTAGCTGTATTGTTTATAAGAAAGCCATGTGCAAAATAAGGTCTCCAGGACACTGTCTGAAGCTAGAAAAGTGTCAGGGTCTGCCACATAAAAACAAATTAAAACAGTATGACACTGTCCTGTCCTTTAGGTTTTTTTTGTTTATTCAGTCATCAAAATGAAGAGAGTTTGTTCATTAACTTTGTTTAGGCTTAAAAAAAACAGTCAATGAAGATCTTCCTCTTCTGATTACAGGGAAAGTCTATGGAATTAGATTTGTGCCAAAAGAAACAAACAAAACTTCTTAAGCGTCAAACAAAAGTAGGAATTTGAGAGAACATAAAACTAATTTCAAAAATAAAACTTATAACTTGCAATCAAATAATTTGTCAAATAGTGTAAAGTATTGGTCTTTTACTCTTCTAATAATGCATTATTCATTCTTTGTTTGCGCTCCCTGACTTTTTGTTTGCGCTCCCTGACTTTTTGTTTGTGCTCCCTGACTTTTTGTTTGCGATTTTGGCACAAACCTCTCGGGTGGGCGGGCCTTTTCAGCACAGCGCCCCCATTGGCTAATTAGTTTTTGACTGAC
>OMLP01012636.1:0-11096 GCA_900302685.1 Spondyliosoma cantharus
GGCATTGTCACTGAAAGGTAGGACAAATACGGCAGCACCGGAGGAGGACAATAACATCCACAGGGGGGGGCAGAGTCTTCAGGTCTCAGCCTGCAGTGAGCTGGTACACGGTGCGAGTCGAGGTCAGAGTCCGGCGGCGACGAGTCCCGTCAATTAAGAGGCTTCGCTCCAATTAGCGCTGCGCTGCTGCGGCGGATGAGAGGCGAGAAGAGCGGACTGGACGAGGCTCCAGATGTTCACCATAGACGACAGAGAGAAGCGGCGATCATCTCAAGTCGAGGCGCATCAGATGACGCGCCGGAGTTTATCTGGAAAGAGTCGAAAAAAGGCAAGAAACGCATCATCCTGCTGTCAGCCAGCTTTGCGCCATTGTCAAGCCGTCATGCTCGCCCCTGCAGCCCTCCGACAACTCAGTGAAAAAAAAAGAAAGAAAGAAAGAAAGAAAGAAAGAAAGAAAGAAAGAAAGAGGAGAAATCAGCCTGCGAAATAAAATAACCGCGCTCCTCGAGGATGGAGCGACTGAACGCGGTGGATCACGCTGATATTTGCTGTTTTCTCTCTCTCTCTTTGGATATCCGCAGTTTGTCTCCTCAGTGTGAGGCACCAGCCGGGTTTTTCTTTTTTCTATTTTTTCACACAAGACAGCAAAATGTGAAGAGCCAGGACAGGAGATGCACACTGCGCATTGGAGATGTGCCACTCTGCGCGTCTACATGGCGGCGAGCAGCTCCGAGTGTGTTTTACTACGATAGTGAGGGAGGAGGGGGAGGAAGGAGGAGGATCCTTACTATCAGGCAACAGCCAAAATAAATAAATAAATGAATAACTAAAACCTGCGCGTGATTTGTTACCGCTGTGCGGGATGTCAGGTTTGCTGGTCTTTGGGGCGAGAGAGCGCACGTTTCGGACGCGTTGTCGTCACGAAATCAGAATCGTTGCGGGAGATTTGCAGTTTGTCTGATTAAACAATGTGACCGAAGAGTCAAAGTGACGCAGAATCACCGCAGTGTCGCTGAACTTGGTGCTCTGTATAATCCGCCCTTCACTGTGTGCTGTAGGCTTACAGCCAGGTACGATAACTGCGACACACACACACACACTCAGCTCCATGACATGACACTGGAAGCACGTTATAGAATAAACAGTGATGGTCAGAAAATGGCCTGACAGGTTTGCATTTTTTTTATTTTTTATTTTATTTTTTTTGGGCTTCTTAAAATGACTCAAAGTCAACTTGTGTGCTCTTCATCACTGGTTATTGACACGAGTTATTAAGAGTGATGATGTGATGAGGAAGTGAAAAAAGTCACAAAGGTCAAGTTCCCCTCCAAAAAACATAGTTTAATGAAAAAACATTTAAAATGCATAAATTAGGCTGTTTGTGTTCCAGCAACACTTTCTGTCTGATGAACGAGAAATTAAACAATCTAAATGTTGTACCTGTGATTCTCTGAACATTGCTCATCTTTCTTCATCAAAATGCTTTTTCGCACATACAGGTCTTCATTCTATGTGGGGACTACAGTAAACCTTTCATTGATTGTTGTAATATTCACAGGTCTTGTGATGTTCATGTTTAAATGCTTCTGGATGAGACCAAGCACAATTTCCCCGCTTCTGCCGGACAGTAAAGTTGTTCATTTCTCTTCCGCTTTGATCAAACAGAGTAAAGCAGGTTATATAAAAGTATTACAATGATTTTCTTTTGCTAAATGAGACATTCAAAAATCACAGCTGCAGGACTTCAGCATCTTGTTCTGCAGACTCATTCAGAGCTCACCTGTGCCACCTAGCTGTGAAACTTGAGAGATGCTATACGGCCAAACATAACACTCATCAGCAGTGATAGAAGACAAAAACAGCCAATTAACTGATTGAATTACTTAATTAATCTGCAATTATTTGAATAGTTGAGTCATTTTTCTGACGGAAGTGCCCTAAGGATCACTGGTTCCTGCTGCTACAAGGCGGAATTTGCTGCTTTTCCATGTGAGTTACAGACAAAAAAAAGTGCCCACAAGTCATCTGACTGAAACTAAAGATGTCATGTCGAAATGTTGATTTGGTAAAAGTGAAAATCACTCACACCAATAGAATTTGAATAAAAGTCTTAAAGTGTCTGATATCAAATGTAGTATCAAGTATCAAAAGTGAATTATATGTTGACATGTATGTAAACACAGAGAGGATTATTGGCCTGACCCAGTGTTGGATCTGATATTCAACATTTTTTTTATTTTCTTTACAGATTGTCGATGAATTAAAACAATTAAAGCATACTATGTTGTTACTTTGGCTCCGATGCAGCAGCAATGTGCAAAGTAACTCGCTACTAAAGTTATCAAATAAATGCAGTGGAGTAAAGAGAACAATATCGAAGTATAACGTGGCAGAACTCATTTCATCACTGGTTTTGGACTGTCAGTCAGACTAAACAGTGAAAAAAAATGCTCATCAGGATTTGCTAGATTCATCTTCAAACTGCCTAATCTCTGTTTTTTAGTGCCAAAAAGATTGTTTTGTTTTGCAAAGAAAAACTAAATGTCAGATGAAGCGATGATAAAAACTGTTGTATTTCTCTGTGTAGGACAAGAAGACAATAACGCCACAGAGAACAAACAATTGAGTTGTCAGAATCTAAAGGACCTAAATGATTTTGTTGGTCAAGAAAGATAAAAATGGTGTTTGAGTTAGATGTGATGTACATGTGATCATTTATATTGACCGAATACGACATACTGAGGTCGAGTTGAGCCCGTTTGCTGTGTGATTTGTCTTCACTTGGTCGTTAAGATTGTGGATCTTTATTTAAGTGTATATTGTATATTGAGATACCTAAAAATGTTCAAGCAGTCTGACAAAAATGATGACGTACAACAACAACAGAAAGCTAAAGAGAGGTTGTGATCAGCAGAGGTGAAAAGGAAAGACCGCTGCAAAGAATGTAAAAGAAAACATCACAGCCACACTTTTACTTTAAAAATGATTTTATTTATTAATACAGTGGTATACTTAAAATTGTGTTGCAGAAGAGAAAAAAAAGTCAGCCACACGTGAAGAGCTAATATCCAATTAAAGCCGTGTTATATCTAAAAATAAAATGGTACTGGTGTGCCATACATCATATATTGTCTATTAGTACAAAAATACATTTAAGGGCACACGATACAGCATCCAGTATCACAAATCAGTGAGGGGGACACTTTGAGAGCAAACCCTTTGAAAAGAAACATGTTTTAAATGCGTTTTAGCCCACGCACATTCCCGATCCTGAATGAGCCGTAAAAAGACCTTCTTCTTTTCTTTTTATATTTGCTTTTTAAATTTCCGTGACCGTTAACATGGTTTGAATATATCGGTAGAAAAGGTGTGATGTATTATTGTTAGGTTACAAGTTCCAAGGCTCGAGGGTATATCCAGAATACAAAGATAACCACGTTCACTGTCTTCCACTTTTTTAAAACATGTTTTCTCTAAGTTTTATACAAAAAAGAAAGACATACAAAAAGTTCATTTACAAACAAAAGAAAAACAAGGCAATATACTAGCTTTATTTACAGCCACTTCTTTTCTGTTGTTGTCGTTTTTTTTCTTTAAGTAATGCATAGCAGATAAAAGAAGAGCATACCTTTATCCTTTATCGACTGTTGTTGTGTGCTAAACCCAAGTTCATTTATACAGTGGGTTCACAACAAAATGGCAAAAAAACAAATGACATTATACCATAATTTATCATAACTTATTCTTTTTTTCTCTTAATGAAAAGTGAATAATCTGCAGATAAGGCATCACTGCTTATTTGTGTGTGAGTGCAAGAGTGCACAGAGAGACAGAAGATAGAAGAAGAGTAGTAGTAGAAGAAGAAGAAGAAGAAGAAGAAGAAGAAGAAGAAGAAGAAGAGAAATAGATGTGAGGAAGAAACTGAGGAGGCTACTGGACCTGAGAAAAGAACATGCATAGATCTCCCTCAGGCTGGAAGGAGAGACGTGGTACTCTGTAAGAAAATTAAGCTACAAGATATCACCGTAGGAAGAGGAGGAAGAACGTCTTGAAAAAGTGTGCTGCTTGGGTTCATATCCAACTTGTGTTTTGCCTTCAACAGATACTTGCATCACCTTTTTTACTTCACGCCTCAAACCTTCATTTAAAATCCCTCAATATGGAAAAAAAACATGTGGAGCCACCTGAACTGAAAAAAAAACAAAAGACCGGTAAGTTGAATTCATGAGTAAATTGTTTTAGTAAATCTCTATACTACTATATATACTGTATGCATATATAGCATAAATATACCAACACATTGTTTGAAGCATGTACGCTGCTTCAAGAACCATCCATCCATCCTTTTTAAATTCATGTAAAAATGACATTAAACATCGCTGTATATATAGTGTCAATCTTCAGTGGCATGGGGCATGCATTACTGGTTTCACATCAAAACTTCAACTCGGGGAGAAAAGTTTAAAGAACAGCTTGTAACGATCATCAGTGTCTCGTCTTCATCCATGGGTGCAGTAAACAGCACTGACTGGGTCTTCTTCATACTCCATCATGTAGTGTGTGTGTGTGTGTGTGTGTGTGTGTGTGTGTGTGTGTGTGTGTGCATCTGTGTGAATGTATGTGTTGATGTGTATCCATCTTCTTCATTTCATCCCACACAGTTTCACATTCAGTAACATCACACCCGCCGCTCCGTCCATCCTTAAAAGTGGTCGATGAGCACAGAAACGCAGTTGGCTCCCACCAGGTAGTTGGGGTCTCCGGGGAGAGACTTGTTCTGCCAGCTTTTTGGGTCACCTGCAGACAGACAGATGGGAGGGGAGGTGGTGAGTGATAACAGCGGCTTTTAATGCGATAACTGAAGCTTTCACGAACGCTTGCAAACTCTTCTGCCTGACAAAATTCATCAACAACTTGTCTCGTTTAGATGTGAGGTACTTATCTCTTGTCAGTGTATTACCTGTGACCGTCAGCTCTCCCCCTGAGTGGGGAAGCAGCAGGTAGCAAAATACGTGTTTCTGTCGATTCCGTTTAGCAGCACAATGCTCTGCTTCCCTGTCGGTGCTACGCGCTGCCTCTCCACACAGGGGGAAAGCTGACGGTCAACTTCTGCAAGTACTTCATACAACCCAACATCAAAAGGCCCGAACTGTTCCTGTAAATGTTCTTGCGGCCTATATTCAAACACAGCAACAACAGGGACTAGCAAAAGCAGGTTCATGTTTTTATTGAACGTCCCCGGCCTCTTGTTGACTGCGCATTAAACCTCAGTCGCTCTGGGGTCTGTGTGTAATTGCAATTATAAACATCCAGGTCTGTGCCAAGAGGAAAGTTCCAGTAATCAATCAGAGTAAGCGGCCCAGCAGAGGTCCATCGATGCAACACGAGCTAACAGTACATGTGACGATATAAATACAGCCTCCTCACTGACATCAATGGACATGCGATCTCGTGTCGATCTCGTATTGAAACCAGGGTGTTATATAAGAGATAAATGTGACAACAACCAGAGGATCATCTGTTGTTTTAGGGGCTTCATTTATAAAATAGATTTTGTCTTAATTTAGGAGAAAATCATGTTTAAGTAATTATTCATCAATTTCGTTTTACTTGTACTTTAATGTTGCACTTATATATTTTGTTTCATCGCTCTGTGTTTTATATTTTCTGCTTATTGCTGTTGAATTTACCCAATTTCATTGCATTTTATTTGTTTTATTTCTCTATTATTTGCTATTGCACCTAAATTGTAATGTATTATATTCTGTGAAGCACCCTGTTTTGAAAGGTGCATTGAATTATATTATTATTATTATTATTATTATTATTATTATTATATGCATCCCAAACCCATTGAAGCCTATTTGTATGAGTTTCATGAACTTCCAAACTGCGTGTTTGGCTTCCTATTATTAAGTCCACTGAATAATAACATTTGTCCCCTGGCTTCAGTCTCCTCTTCCATCACCGTGATCTCGTCTTCCAAAAACTTTGATTTTCTTTTTCTGTTCTAGTCTACTCCTACGTGTATTTTGTAGACTATATTATTTGTATGAGGCTAGTGAATTAGAAGTATGAAAGTGCTGCAAATGTATAATAATGTCTGTAACCTCATGTTCTGTTTATCTTCCTCTATTTTGTTCACAATGTAAGGAAGCTGCACTGCTGAAGGTGAGCACACATACCAAAGCAACTTTATTTATTTATTTTTTTTGTTCACTTTTGCCATCTTGCAGCAAGAACACTTCGAGGTCAGAAACTGAAAGATTCGACTTGGAATTTGCAAACTCTGCTGTTGTATGGACTGCAGCGTCAGAACAAACTTCAACAGGAACTTGATCTTTGAATGATTCTCAACCAGCTTTGTATCACTTAAATTTTGTTGGTACATGCAAATTAACAATGTTAAACTTCTCTCTGTTTTGCCTGCACCCAGAGCTCCCCACTTTCTAGCTAGCAAAAATCTGATACAACAGCCCAAGGTTTGCAAAATAAAGGAAAGAGGCAGCCCTGTATTTTGAGTTCTAACAAGCAATGCTTTTGTTCGAGCTGGCTGCTAATGCTGGCTCAAGGTAAGCCCAAAACAACTCGACGCCTGCCAGAATTCAAATTCTTCCCTTTAGTCATTCCCATTTTCTTTCACACACACAGGGTCTGAGAGGGGGTGAGTGTAGCCATGATGCTAATCAAGAGCCGGTATTTCTTGTAGACCACATTAAACAGAGTAGAAGAGACGGATGAAATAAGGCAGTGTGCCAAAACACTGATGTATAGAACTTCAAACAGAAAATTGCATCTGAGTTACACGTCTGTCGCTTTCTGCTCCTTTCTTTGATGTCTGCCTGCGAGACATCACCTTACAGAGCCAGGTGAGAATCTTCTTTCAGTTGCACATCGAGTTGTCAAAGTGGTAATGGAAAATCAAAGCTGACTTTCATTTTCAGATTCTTGAATATTTCAGATGAAATTCAGGAGGAAATCTTACCTTTTAATTTAGAGTTCAGTTTTGTGTCATGAATAACAATATTAAAACAAACCCCAGGACTTGCTGTTAAAGGTAACTTGGGTAGATTTTTACATATAGCTTTTCGCACCATAAACGCATGTGTGTATGTGCTGCAACTACCGATTTTTTCAGTATTGATTAATCTGTCAATTAATTTCTAGATTCATACATTTGTCAATGAAAAGACAATAGGGACAATTCCTGCTATAATTTCTCAGAATTCAATGAGCTGGCTCAGTTTAATTGATATAAATAGAGAGAAAAACAGCAAATGTCACATTTGAGCAACTGATATTAATGAGATTGTTTAACATTTTTGCTTTACATAAATGGCTGTTGATTTATTTTGTCACTGTACTAATCGATTGATCAACTCGTGTTTTTTTGCCTTTGAGGATACACTGGAGCTGAAACTATGTCAGTTGCAACTTCTTCTCAACACAAGATCCATTTTCTGAAGCTGTTGATAAAATCTTCGTTGTTTATATCTTTTTACACTGCATCTGTTAGCAGTCGTCTTCACTGCATTTTGCTGTTTCATAGCCAAGTTTTTTGGGACTTCAGGACTCGCAGATGGTCAGATCAAAACACCCTGAAACTGTTGGCAGCAATGTGTGTCTCGTTACTTGCATGCTTGTGCATGAACAACAACATGTCACAACATTACTCTATAGCTACATTGTGGTAACAAAAACAAACTCTACAATTAATAGCAATAGTGGTCAAGCACAAAAGAATGCTTGAAAGATTTCATTAATATCTAACATTTCATGACATTTTCAAATCAGATTCTGTTCGACATTAACAGAAGTCAGTTCAGAGGTAAAGTTTATCACAGTGGATCTAATTTTAACTTGCAAGTTAACACATCTACAGAATAACACAACATACACAGCAGAAAGGCAGTAAGATGCAGAGGGCTGTATAGGAGG
The DNA here is from genome assembly GCA_900302685.1 of Spondyliosoma cantharus. Classification (NCBI taxonomy): domain Eukaryota; kingdom Metazoa; phylum Chordata; class Actinopteri; order Spariformes; family Sparidae; genus Spondyliosoma; species Spondyliosoma cantharus. The sequence goes on from OMLP01012636.1 coordinate 7,939, forward strand.
AAAAGAGGAGAAGCAGGGAAGCAAAGTGAGAGGAAAACCACAGAGGGGGCAGGAGGAGGCCAGAGAGTGGCCTTGCTGTACAATAAGAGGATTACGACGCAGCCTGATAATCCTCCAACAATTCAGCAGGACAACGGAGCAAACTCGCATCTCATTCAGCCCTGCAAGTCTCATCCTTAAAATGAGGCTAATTAGCAGCTAATCCTGACCACTGCCCAAATTACCACTGTTTTTGAAGAATGGCTGTGAGAAGGACAGCATTAAGAAAACTTAGACTTTCTTAGCAGGAGTTCAATTTTATATCATTTCTCAAATTTGAGCTTGTTTGCTGCACAATCGATTCAAGTATTGACCTATTTAAAGTAGCTTTTCTTGGCTTTGATTCCCGTTAACATAATCCGTGCAGCATTCTCTCTTCATACCACTTCTGTCTGGATTCATCCACATCTGTCCGTATCTACATTTAAATACGGATTTCACAAACATCATTCTTTCATGGGAACTTCTTTGTTAAGTGCTGCACTATCAGACCAAAATTAAAGGATAAAGTGTTTGAATCTCCTGCAGCCACTAAGAGCTGTGAATGCGTTATTTAGTTGCTTAGTATCATTCCCTGTCTTTCCCTCATCCAATTTCATCCACCAGTGTTCTTTTAGTAAACAAACTGAGGCCAGTCTGTTTCCTCGCTGAGGAGTGTGGGAGCTAAATTTAGAGAGCTATCTTTTAACATGGTAACAAGATGTCTTTGTGTAACATTTTTTTTGCAGGATAATGACAAGCATTATTGGTTATGACAGTGTTCCCGTTTCTGGGACATCATAAAAGCTGTTCTCCAGGTTAGGATTTGGGTGGCTATGTGAGAAAAAAAATTACTCTAAGCAGAGCAGCATGCACTAAAATTTTTAACTTGATGAAATTAAATTGTTGTGGAGCCAAGTGTCTGAAGAATGAATGTTAAATGAAATCAGAGAAACTTGTTAAGGTGACTGAAAACCAAGAGAGGAAAAAAATGCAATTTCAGCATGTGAAAAACAAAGGTGGGACTCTGATATCAGCATTAAATAAAGAAAACCAGTGATACAGTGAATAAGAGATTGAGTGAGTGATTTAACTAGTATAAATGATGAAAATGAATCAACCAAAGCCATAATTAAAGAAAAAAAAGACAGATTTTACCTCTAGATTGATTCTCAGACATGTTGAGAGTGACCAAATTATCTTGTTCTATTTATTTTTTAAATGAAGAGAACCAAAACTAGGAGTAAAAGCTGATTCAAAAGTGACCCACAACCCTCAAAATTGTCACACAGCCAGCCCAAACGACCCCGGAAGAACAGAGAGCACAGCATACCCGACGAGGAGTCGGAGGATTTTAGAGCAAAAGACCAACCATCAGGGGTCATTGACGCACAGTGAGGTAAGCGCAGCTCCACAGGCTTTAAAAACTTGAGGCCGTGAGGTCCACACATCACCAGAGGGCTGAGCAGAGTCTCTCCTGTAAACACAAACAGAAGGTGGTTATAAACTCACTTCAAGACGATTAAAAGTAAACACACACACAAATAGGTCTCAAATACAACTTTATTTCCCTACACTGCACTCTGGGAATATCATGGAACTGTGCCAGAACCGGGATTTGATTCCTTGTGGATACAGACATGCTCAGTTTCACATGACCAGACGTGACAGATCTGGAGAAAGGTCGGGCCGCACCTATTGTCATCCTGGTATGGGGATAAAATGCTCTGGCTTGCTTGCACAAATCACAGTCATCTCGGGCACACGACACCAGGGATGCAGTGACAGTGCACATTCTAGCAAAAAAAGTGTTGGGGGAAACTTGTTTTGCATGTGGCGAGGTGAGCCCTGGCATTACAATGGCTCAATCAATCAAAAAAGTACTTGTTTAGGTTTTGCACCAATGACAGGCTTGTACAGTCTACATCCAGTGAGTCAGACTAGTCCACACGAGAAATGTTTGACACTAAGTTTGGATTGTTGTATCATTGTTTTGTTTGGTCGTTGATCGGAAGGCGGGGGGCTCACTCTGTATAGAACTGTGACTATAATACAGCCTGCAGATATCAGCTGGATTACACTCATGCAGAGCGCAGTTAATAAAAAATCTGTCACTAAAAGATCCTGTTTCTCACATCAGGGTGTGGGGTGGTGTACCCATCCTACACATCATATATAGGCTGTTAAGTGATAAAGTAACATCAACATTATTAACTCTCACGTTAGATTTCTACAGCAGATTTTTAATATTTTAGAGACAGAATTTGAGCCTTTTATTATCAATGCTAGTTTCCCTATAAGTGCTTGAAGTGAAGCTTTTGTCAGGAAAACTTTCTGTCTGTTTAACATTCACTAGAAGCAGTACAAATTACGGCTGTTTCTTTTAATGGTATTCTGGTTCCTAATGCAAGACACATATTCAAGAATTAGTGGGTTACTGCAGCAGACTGGTGAGGATGCATTTAACCCCCGATCAATATATAAATGATTATCCCTTGACCACTGGGACAGCAGAGACGTGTTGCGGCCACAACATTGACATTTTACCACCTTTCAAGTCGATATACTAAACTTGCTAGCAAACAGTATGTCCAACATCACATCCACCAGTTAAAGAGCAACATTATCGTTCATTTGGAGTCATGCCCCTGGCAAATTAAGGCCAATGTTTACACTCTACAAGCCGCTTTCAGACTCTTCACAGTTCCCGAGTTAAATATCAAGCTCTTTGGCTGCTTAACACTTAGTTAGTCTATCTGTGTCTGTCTGCTGTCTTGAGCTGAGCAGGTGGTGCACAGGGTCTTTTAGAGCTAGTTCATAGAAAACAGCTGCCTGCTGCGGCCAGAAATAACGCTATAAGAGTGGTGAGAGTGAACCAAAACAGTGAAATTGCAGCCAGACAGCTAAAAATTAAGCTCAAACTCACGTAAAGCTTTTTTGATACACTGTCAAAAATATCAATTATAGTCACTTTAAGCTCATAACTGGCACTTACATAAGCTATTGGTGACCGTCTCTTAAATGGTCATTAGTCGTCCCAATCCTACTACAGATCCAGCATATCCTCCCAATTAACAATATGAACTGGTTTCACAAGCATCCAGTAATTTAGATGGGAAGAAAGAACCCCCCCCCCCCCC
>OMLP01012636.1:11124-42313 GCA_900302685.1 Spondyliosoma cantharus
CCCAGCATGTTTGATACGTTACCTTTCTCCTTGTCGAGTGGTGGCAGGATGCTGTTGTCTCTGCAGACCTTGAAGTAGATCTCCTGCTCCACACCTTCAGGGATGGCACCCTGTGGGATAATTATGCTGACACCTGTCTCAATAGAGCTCAGGACGCCACCGTTGGAGTTGAAGATGCCCCGAGCTGTCGCAACCACTGTGTGGCCCTCATCTTCATCCTCGTCATCATCCAGGGCACTGGGGCTAAGAGACAGATACCTTTACTGTCACACACTCGTGTACAACAGAACGGGTTAGCTCTAATCTCGGGTCAGACTGAGTTTGTTACCTCACAGGGATGGCCTTGGGAACAGCGTTGATGTTGTTGTGCTGGTGTTTGGAACGGTGGTCCATAGTGCGTGTGAAAGTGTCCAGACCACTGTCATGGTCCGTGTTCTGGGGCTGTGGGGGAATCTGAGGCTTTACTGGACTGGAGCTCCGACCCTGTCCCAAACACAAGAGGGTAAAGTGATGTATACATTACAGCCACTGAAAATTGTATGTGTGGATCATCTTTCAGTAACACATGTTTTTTTTTAATTCAGTTCTAACTGAATGAGTTGGTAAGTAACTAGTAAGTAACTGTAGGTAAAGACAGCAACAGTGAGAAGCAAATCTTGAAGCTAAGAGTTATTGATGTAATTAATATATTAATTGACAAAATCACAGTTACAGAAGAGCTTTAAAAAGTGAAGAATCACATGTAACCAAGTGTAAAAAGCTGTAAATATACGGCAAGGACAGTACGAGATAGAACAAACACAAAAGTACAGACAAACATACACATATTGAAAATGACTGAACCTGAACACAACATTTCAAAAATGTTCTCTTGTTTTTGCTGCTATAAAATATTGCAAATTAAATATAAATGTTACTTTTTTCAAAATTAGATTTCCACGTTTGCTTTAGTGTCTGACAGTTTATTTGACCCTCCTTAGAGTGCTGCACACTCATCTTACCTTCGGAGTGATCTCTGGCTTATCATTGGGCAGAAGGTTGTGGTTGAATTTAGGACTTTCGAACATGCGAGCAAAAGGCTTGGCAGACGTGGTGTAGGGCTTAGGCGTGTAGCGGTTGTAGCTGGATACTGGCGGAGCCCCGGTATTTGTGAGTGTTTTCGGAGGTTGTTCACTTGTGCCATTAACTGGAGACTTCTCAGGGAAACTCTTGTGAGGCAGGAAGTTGGTCTGGACAGTGTCCTCTCGGGCAGGAGCCTTGGCTGTGGGAGATACATGAGGGTCAGCTGAGAGCTCACTGAAAGAGTATCACTGAGTTGTCGCCTACGTGTATGTGTGCAGGCAAAGTCTGTCATTAGACAGAATACAGTGTAATACAGAACACAGACGCATCTTGACATGACTACAGTCTTGTATAAAATAAAATCCTGACAACGTTTTCTTTAACTTTTAGAGAATAAAGTACCTTCAGGTGCAGGTTTGGGCAGTGTGGCTGGTGGTAGGGCAGGCGTCACCTGGGGAACTGGTTCATATTTTTTCTCCACTGGACTTGGTTTTTCCACTGACTCTGTCCTGTATCACAAAGAAGAAAACCAACAGTTTGAGATCTACAGTAAAAATGAGAAAGACATAAACACCTTAAAGAATGTTTAAGATAGCTGGAAAAAACACATTAATATCCTAAATCTACAATTGCTTGGGAGTGCGGATGGGCCGGAGAATCACCTGGGGAAGTTGTGGCTTGCTTGTGCTTGTGGCTGGGGTTTGTTGGGACCAGCCTGGAGCTTGTCAAAATAGGACAGCTGTTTCCTGTAGTAGTCCTCGTCTTCATCAGGGTCGTAATGGTTTGAGCGCACTATGTCATCTGCTACGCTGGAGTGAGGCTTCTGTGGCTCTGGAGCTCTGTGTTGGTGAGATGTGAGCAGGATAAGCGACTTATTACACAATTCTATGCAAATATGACTTATGACCACAGTAACAGCAGCATAGACTTACCTAAAGGTCTTCTCTTGATCCAGGTTGCTCAGAGAATTTGCCTTCGGGATTACTCCTCCTGCTTTCAAAGGTAAATCAGCTGCCTATAGTAGTAAAAACAATAAAGCTTGTCAGTAGGATAAAGAAAAATGTACAAATGCTAAATTGTAATCGGCAAATTTCTCAAGAAAATTGAAAAGAGAATGTTTTAGAAAACTGTATAAGCTTCATGTAACATGTCTGCAAAGCCAAACAGTTTACCTTGTTCCCAATTGAATCCCCTGCATCTCTGGCTCTGTCCACCGACACAGAGCGTTTGTTCTCAAACATCTTGACTCTTGTCAGGACCGACTGTGGCCGCATGGCGGGGTCATCCTGCTGCTCTTCTCTGGCAGGGAGAGGCTTTGGAGCATCCACAGGGGATGGCGAGGGGGCCTCTGCTTTGGGGGGTGGTGTTGGGCTGGTTTCAGAGTTCACAGGAATGGGGTCATACTGCTGAGGTTTGTAGCTCTTTTGTTGCGGTGTTGGTCCCTGGTTATAGGCAGGCCGCTGGGCAGCGGGCTCTGGCGAGCGGGCAGCTGAGGGGAATGTGCTCAGGTGAGAATCCTGGTCGTAGTGCAGGTCAGACATTGCAGCAGAAGGTGGAGGATCATCATAACGGACGGGCCCTGGACCCGTCGGTTTTCCATAGCGAGGCCGTCCGTCGAATCCCTGCTGAGGTGGGGGCTCGTCGTAGCGGAGAGGAGGTGTGTACTGGGAATCAGGGCCATCACTGTATGGCAAACGGGGATCGTAGCCCTGTGAGTTGGCAGTAGAGTGCGGCTGACTGTACGGGTTCCACTGTTGCTGGTCGTAGTGAGGCACACTGTTCTCGTAGGGCAGGTTAGAGTCATAGTTGCGGTACTTTGGTTCTGGGTAACCACCTCCGCTGCTGCTGACATCATACCGACTGGGTGGGTGGTCGTAATCTCTGTATGGCTGGTCAGGGTGATATCCCTGCTGAGGGCTGTAAGTCACAGGCTTCATGCTGTGACCAATTCTCCCTGTGTTGTCTGTGCTGTATGGATCCTTCTGAAACATCTAATGAACAAATACAAAACAAAGACAAAGGTTAGCAGCTGCACGCGATCCAAGAACATACTGCACCACCATAAAATATGTGATATGAAAACCAAAAAGATCAGTTAAAGCACGAGAAAAGGAGAGTATTAAAACAAGTCCAGGAAATTAATTGCAGAAGAGGAAACGAGAAGGGAAAGACCTGCAATAGAGAAACTGAGAGGGAGGGGTTACTGGTCAGATAATATATTAGATTAAACAGAAATCGCAGCACAGCCAAACACATCAGCTTAAAAACCTCACGATTTAACACTGCAACCCCAAAACACTAAAATTAAATAAACAAAGAATAACAAAGTTGATGAAAAATAATGCAACAAAACAATGGGAAGCATTTTTCTTGTCCAGACTGACAAAATATGAAAATGTTATATAGAAATATGGTGTTAGCTACTTAGAAGGTCCGTTTAATCAAATGAATTTTTTGCCACACATTATGTGTGCATTCACAAGGGAAAATGTCCCCCACTGTCTTGGTGCAATTATAAAGGCAACTTAAACATCCACAATAATATTTAACATTACAAGCACATACCCATTGTACAAAAAACATATTTAAAATGTTGATTTCTGACAAGTAACCATTAATAATCCATCCAAATCTGACAAACCCTTCTTTTAATTTACATTACAAAATGGTTGGAAAAATTAATGGCTACTTTTACAAGATCCATTCAATCTTCACTGATAAATACAGCACAAACAGATCTACTTCTAGTGGTTAACAGAGAATGAGGCAAACATGTTACAGCCATGCAAAGAAGATAAGCAACAGTGAGAGCTGCAGGATGTCCACTGCTCCACTCCAAGCCCACTGTTGTTTACCAGCGTTTGCTCGCACTCTGGCACGTGCACACACATACACACTCGCCCGCACAGACACACAGACACACACATCTCTGTCTCTTCTGGGCAGCATTGTGGTCAGCAGACATGCAGGGTGGAAGGAGAGAGAGAGAAGCGTGGCAGCAGAAGGTAGGTAGGTAGACAGGCAGCAGCAGCAGCAGCAGCACAGGAGATCAGCCAGGCCGGACCGAGCTGAGCTGGGCCCGGGTCACGGAGCGTCCAGTGACGGTCAGATGGATACCTTTGGTTCTGAAATGGCCGGTCCAGACTGTAGAGGTTCTGGTGTCACGCTCTGAGGGGTTAGCTCAGGTGTGGGCCTCCTGAGCGAGCCAGCCTCTGGGATGGGGCTTGGCTGGCTGTGAGGAGCTGCAGGAGCCTCGTCAGGGCTCAGACGCCCTACAGTTTTTACAGTAACGTCGACAGCAGGGGGCACTGTCTCAGCCAGGGGCTCAGGCTGCTGGGGGATGCTAGGGACGGCAGCGGCTTCTGCTTTCTGTGAAGTGGTTCAGAAATGTTTAATAACACGCGCTGACACACTAGGGTGCAGTTGTAACAAGTGCTACTACCTGTACAGCCGTCCTACAATGACCTGCTTCTTACTTGTGCTTACAACTAACAAGGATTCAAACAGCCAATCACCCGCCTTCACATTTAACACTAGCTCGAGATCAATCAATGGCATGTGAGAGTGAGGAATTAGCAGCAGGACAAGTTTTCATCGTTAGAGTATACTAATTTGATTTTAATGCTGCGGTTACAATACAGTAGTTTTCTTTGTTTTTTCCTCTTATGTTCATTAACACATCATGAGATGACAAACGTTTAGATTTGGGTATCACAGCGGCCAATCGGTTTTTGATTAATACATTTCACAGGTACACTGGATTAACACTGGCATTTCCAACATGCACATAATACTTTCTTGTGTCGTAGCATCACAGTCCCAATCACAGGTAGAACAAAGGTAGGAAGTGCACATAGGTGAGTACTGGTACAGACACTTAGACAAACATAAGTTTCTTTTCCCAGTGACATCAGCAACAGTCACACCAATAAGACATCTTGTGGTAATACAGAGTACAAGAGTAACAGTAAAACGTTAAGTTCAAGTTCTTCACCTTTTCAAAAATAAAAAACACACGCTCACAAACATCAATCAACAAACACATTAAGGCAAATAGATAAAATAAATAATATAATAAATATAGATATATTTATGTTATATATAATATTTATATATTGCGATAAATACCTGACCACAAAAGGTTTCACTTTCCCACTGATATTGTTTGGTAACAGTAGATAGACAGAATAACTGTAAAGATAAAAAAGTGCCTTCAATAGCGCCTCCAGAAAACCCTTCTAACGCACACCACGTCCTCCAGACAACAGGGAAGACGTGCAGCTCTCAGAAACGCTACCTGCTGCGGCGCTGGTGCCTTGAATCCAGCCGGGTCGATGCGGTTCAGGGGGTCCGGCTGCACTGTGTGCTGGTAGCCAGCATAGCCGGGGGGCTCCTGGATGACAGGCAGGTCCTCACGGACAGGCTCAGATGAGCGGGTGATGGCAAGCTCCGTGGGTGGACCCACATCGTCATTCAGTGTTTCATCCAGCTCCTGGTCGGTGTAGGCTCCACCCTCTGTGTCCGTGTCCTCGTAGTCGGAGGTGTGCCGGCTGTCAGTGCTGTACATGGAATACTCACTGCCTGGCGCCGAAAGGTAGGACAGACGGTCATCGTGGATGTCCAAGTCATCCTCAGCTGCCCCATCGGCCTGAGAAACAAAAAGTAATGTAAGTGAGAGAGCGAGAAAAGATCAATTACAGTCTAAATGGTTGGCTGAACGTGTGTGTGTGTATCCGTCCGTGTGGGTGTTACCTTGCCCTCTGAGACCCACACCAGCTGGTTCTGCTGCTGCTGGATTATCTCTTTCAATGCTCCAAACCAACCATCATTCATGTTGTTCAAGTTAATGGTTGCTGAAAACACAAAGAGGGAAGGACAGAAGAGAATAAAAACATCTCTCCAGTTAAATAAGTACTAACAACCATTTAATAAACATTTTAAAGTTGCTCTGGTAATTTTTTCTTCTCTCAAAGTAATTGTTAACTTGGACCAGGAGCATGTACTTTAAATGCACTTTTGAAACTGCTCTCCCTCAATCACAGGAGGTAACACAGTAATTTAGGTGCACGTTGCAGAAAACAATCTCTTGTATAGAGCATTGTAGCTTTCTGCAATGCCTCATCCTATGTGCCAGACTCAAAATATGCATGTATTCCAGCTTCATTTCTTTCAACTAGATTATCAGACTTAATTTCGAGAATAATTGCAAATGAAATCTAATGGATAAGATGTAAAGGTACAGATGCAGCTGCAGATGTATGACTGATTGGATAGAAGAATTTACACGTGCTGCAAAGACTGAATGTGAGCCGGGATGAATGATCCCAAGGAACTTTCTGATATCTTGATGACCAACAGATGCTCCTGAATCACAGCCACCACATCCCTTGACAGGCATGCTGAGAAAGGGGTCTGGGGGTGCTCTTGTGTGACGGTCAGTGCTGAACAAGCTTTTGTAAGAAATATGACAGAACAGGGCCACTCACAACAAGTGCTGTGTGGCCCCAGCCTCCGACACTGCGGCACTCAACTGTCAACTGCCTTTGAGATGTGTCTTTGCCCTCTGTAAAATCTCTCCCACTTGTTTGGAGCATCCATCTATCCCCTCCCTCCCACACGACTCACTGGTGAAGAGGTGGTGGTTGTTCTTCCTTAATTTGAGGGCTCGTTCATAGAGCTTCCTGGCGCTCTTTCTAGACTCGGGGCAGAGTCGGGTCCTCATGGTCTTGACGCCCTGCTTTGTGTCTGGGTTGAGAAACACCACAATTGGATACCACTGAGCGTAGTTCAGACGGTCCACTGCATTAGGGGTGATGTCCAGCACTGCATGCTTGTCCTTAATACCCAGAAAACAAATCAAAACATTAAAATGTGTTGTAAATGTCTTAAAATTAAGGACTATTAAAGATAGAGGACTGTGTGGCCAACACTATGACGATTCTTTTCTAAATATTATGTGCAAATTCACCATTTAGCAGAGATTCAAGCACCTAATAAAATTGGAGTGCAGTACACCAGGGGGCAGCAGTGAGCTGTACGTATCATTGTGGCTGGCTGCCATTTTTCCATTACCATCACACATCTGTCAATAGATGTTCATATCTACACCTTTTGCCTGTATATTTGAATGTGTGTGCAGATCAAGCTTCTCTCACCCGGTCAATGATCTGTTTAATGGTGTGCAGGCGAATGATGCCCGAGCTTTTCTGGTCGGTTCCTGCATCCCTGGGTTCGCTCTCTTTGAGAGACAAATAGACAGTGTTACTGCATCACAAACACAACACAAGAGACACACAACAATAAACTGAGGCTGCGCCCCAATTAGACATCCTTGTAGCGTGCAGTTGTCAACTCCCACAAATAGAGCTGTTTAATAATAATAATCTCTGTACAGGAGAGGACAAGTGTACATATATGAAAACAGCTAGAGAGTAAATAACGAAATGAGGACAGCAGCCAATTCATGCAATAGTCATAAGGTATTTTGGGTAGGTTTTAGGTAATTACATTTGCTGTATACGGAATGAGTGCATTCAACTGCACGTAACAGTAGAAATTATGGTGCAGAAAACGTGTTATGTGAAATGTTGACATGAAAAATGCAGATACAAGAGCATGAGGGTCATTTGGGATTAATGTGAAAACAGTGTCATTGTAAGCCTCAGGGATTTAAGCAAGGATGTGTAGAGGAGTTTATGATTCACGTAAAGATAAGCAATGGTTTCCTGCCTAAATGCACAAGGCTCAAAGGAGGGCAGTCAGTCATCTCACCAGGATGTTCTGTGAGGACATGACTTAAAACACACTGATGGGAGACGCTTCATCTCTAACATTCTAATATATCAGGATCTATGATCTATAAAAATCTCTTCTCTAAACTACCCAAAAACAATTTCAAAAGAGCAGATAAATATAGCCATGCAACAAGTCAAGATTCAAGCGTGTGCAGCGATGTTCAAAATTAAATCCTGGGGTCCTGTTAAAGTGAAATTTAGGGGCTTTATACTTTGATCACTGCATTGTGAAAAGGTACAAACACACACACACAAACACACATAGTGCTTTATGCTTTTGTAGAGTTATGTCACACTAGTTGTTGAGCTGTAAGCCATAAACGACCCATTTGGTCCAAATTTCATACTGATACACATTGCGTCTAACCTACATAAATAGTAGTATGGATAATGTGTATGAATGCACAAAGTGTAGTGGGATTTATTTTAGGAAACACATCAATAAATGGTTAATCATTCAGCAGATTGCTGTGACTTTTTCCCATTTCATCTTAATTGATAAATACTACATGTTTTCTATTAGCAGGGATGTTGTTTAAGGCATTTTTTTCATAAAAATCTGCAGGGCAGTGAATGCCTTGTTGATTTGCTGCCAATTGTTTGTAGCATGTGGTATTTTAAGGGCATATAAATGTGTCAAACTAAATGAACTCAACATTTCCCATTTATTTTGCATCATCTTATGATTTCCTAATGATTTTATAGAAAAGCAACTTCTCAACTCAAGTTAACTGAAGGGCTCCATATTCTGTCTTTCTACATGATGCAACCCGCCATTATGAGGGGAGTAGCACTAAATTCAACTAGAAAATCATTACTGCACACTAATCAGCATTTTCTCATTACGTCCATATGCAACATGCAATATCACAAAGGCACACAGCTCTTTGGCGACCAAGGAAAATGTTCATCACTGTTCATCTTTCTGAATAGGTTTTGATGAGCAGAACTTGAGGCACACTAATGCAGCACAGGATTTTTTTAAATCTTACAAAGACATATTTTCATTGATAATGTTAGTTTGTTTGCCTGAATCAAGTGCAATATTAGTCAGCAAGTCAAGTACAGTATCAAAGAGTAGATTCATTAAATCATTGTTGATTAATAAAGAAGTTGTGTGTAAGTGTGATAATGCATATAATGATAATGTCTTCTGTGATTCACTTTACAAGAACTGTCACTTGCTCATATCTACCAAAACACTTGTTATTGCCAATTGGATTGAAACACAAATGTACATTTCTAAATCAAGTGCTATTCCCCTGCTGTATCTACCATTTAAACATCTATAGATCAGCTAGCAAACAAACACCAGCTAACAGATTATCTGCCATTCACTGAACCAAATAAAACAAATAAAAGTTGATGCACTAAATGACATACTTTCCCCTCCTTGTTGTTGCTGTGTTTCTGAAAAGAAAATACAGTTATACAAACATCACTGGAGTTGCGCAAATAAACATCAAGGAATGGAATCACTTCATATTTGGGTGTGTACTGTAATGTGTGTGGTTGCACTGGCATGTGTGTCTGTGCACTTACAGTAAATGAATTTCAATACTGTGTATAAAAAACACACGTTAGAGAGCTTGCAATCTGATGAAGTAAGGGGCAGTGAACATGAGGAGTGAATGAAAAGGAGTGTACAGCTCTGCTTGGAGTGTAGCAAGTGGAAGATACAGAGAGACATAGGAAATGACAGACTCAACTTAACTAAACTTAAACTGACCCATTTAAATATACTTGGAATATCTAGAAGTAGGGAGTTCAGCATAATGTCATGTATGGATGGAATTTGTTTATCACCCAGCAGATCATGACTACTTGCTGGACTAAACAGCGTAAAGCCATGTTTTTTTTCTGTATAAAAAAGGAAAATTACCAAAATATAATGTTTCTCAATGTCTGTAGGTTATAACTACATGTACACAGGAGGGGTTGTTATATTTAATCACCTACGATCTAGTTTTTTTTTTTTTTAAGTATTTTTTTGGACTTTATACGGCTTTATTGATAGTACAGGCTCAAGATATGACAGGAAACAGGATTTAGAGAGAGAGGGGGAGTGACATACAGCAAAGGACTCCGGGCCAGGACTTGAACCGGGGGTCATTGCAGTGAGGACAAAGCCTCTGTACATGGGACGCCTGCTCTACCAACTGAGCTAAACGGCGCCCCTCACCTATGATCTTTTAACTAATTAGTTTGTCATTCTCTCATTCTAATCTGTGATCATAACAACTAACAATAAGTAGGTGTTTTAATCAAATACTAAAGCGAGTGAAAATGTTTAATCAGGTTTGCAGCCTCAACACTCTTGGTTTTTCAATGCATTGTTGTACCAGTTCCTTCAGTAAAGAATTTAAAAGAAGATATGAGAGTCACAGGCAGTAGTGATGCCTCATGACTCTTCACACAGAGTTACTGTTCAACATCTATTAGATACTGACCCCTAATGTGAATATTTGATGGATGCTGAGAAGTTAAACAGCCCTCAGCTTTAGCAATGTGTGATGCGCATATTAACAGTCTGCTCTCCATTAGAACAAGACAGACAGAGGGACATTACACAAAGAGTGGACATGAGAAAAGAGGGAGATTTTGTGCTTAATTACTTACTTGCTAGTTCAAAAATGTCTGGCTCCTCTCTGGCCAGTTTCTCTCTGGCCACGTCTGCTATTGGCCCAAACATAACCACAGGCCTCAGGAACCCAGCTGTACAAGAACAAGACCGGGTCATGGAGATTACCAAAGGTCAGCATTATGTAACACAACACAATATTAAATCAGATCAGAAAACTGCTCATATTCATTTCATCTATAAGAATTGAAATCTGTCCACGACTTTGTAAATTCTTAAGTATAAAGATATGTGGGAGTCTCCAGTTGATTACTGTTACTACTATGGGGTCTGTGCTCTTACCTTCCCTCAGCACCACCCTCTCATAGGCAGGGAACTTGGTCTGAACTGGCTGGGCCGACAGGTCCTCCCTGCTCTTCCGCAAATTCCTCTTGGAGCTTCGCAATCCTCGGAATCTCCAGAAGTCGGCTCTGTCGCCCCCTGGTGTTTTGGGGAGGGTGTACTGCACACTAGATAGCTGCTCGGCTCTGGAAAGAGAGGAGTAAGAGCACAGTCAGCCATCAGGACTTCAGTCTGAACTACAATCAAGACCAGTTTTAGATAGGTCAGGTACTCAGCATGCAGCTTACAACTGTTTGGAAAGAAAAGCCAGGAGGACAAACTGGTACTGTAACTGTAACAGTACTGTACAGTGCTGAGCTACAAATGGTTGTGAAACGGATTATAGAGTAGTGGCCATTACTGACTGAAGAAATGCTGATGATGTCTAAGCAGCCACTGGATCCTGATGTCGGGCTGAGTTTTTCCAAAACGTGAGTCGGCGTCAACTTTTTCGCCGCAGTCAACTGCTTTTTTATGTGGAGCCCCCTGCACCCAGCACCACCGCAGCCAAAATGGCCTGTCCTCAATAAAATGAATGGGAAAACCTGCGTTTTCGCCACACCGCAATGAAGCCCAAGGTTAAAAAACTGGCAGTGAAATCACAAGCCTTATTCATGAAACACAGACACATAGTTCAGATTTCCATCATAACAGATTTCTAAACCATGAAACCATTTGTTTCCTCATGTTAATGTTATCAGATCACTGAAGATAAGGTTTTCAAAAAGAAAATGAATGGAAAACCAAAGAAACAAGGGTTAGTGGTGAGGTGAGTAAGGCAGCAGGCCGATGGGAGGGGAAGAACTCATTCCTTGTAGCTTTGAATAATAACAGTCTTCCTTTGAAGTGTGTTTTATTAAAATATTATTGAGTCCTTTGTGTGATTTTATGGTTTTATGCTTTGAAAGAATATCCAGGGAGGCAGGTTTAGCTTGGCTGGGAAGTTGACACATATTTCACAATGCTAAATGCATGTGATAAAAATGCATGCGCCATGAGGGGAAGCTATGTCTTCTCCTTCAACAGGACAGTGAGGAATCTCTGTGTAAACACTGCCAGAGGCTGCTGAAGGCTGTAGAGACAGGCCTAGATAAAATGACGCTGTTGGCTAGATCATGATCTATGCTTCATATCCTCAGACACGCAGCCTTGTAAGCCTCACACTGTACATCCTTATAAATCCATTTTCCTGGATGGGTTGAACATGCCCTACTTTAAAAACACTTCCAGTTTATGACAGACTATATAACACAGACCTAATGTGTTTTTAATGTGCTTGTACATTCTGTGCTGTACCATAAATGCCTCTCAGAGGACATCAAAGTATTTCTAAGTCCAAGTCTAAGTCAAGAAACACAAATACAATGCAGGTAAAATCATGATAAATGTGTAAGAACAGTAGATTAATTAAATGAGTAAATGAAACTATCCACTCTTGCTACTCCCAGATTGACTACAATGCTTCTAATCCTTTGCCTCCACCTGCACCCATTCATAAAGTACCAGAACAGGCCATACAAGTATTAAAAGGTGTGACCTGAAACTCCTTATACCTGTTTTTGTTGGGAATGATGCCCCTTTCCACTTCCTGATGGTTCTTGCCAATACGGATAGCAAGCCAGGAGCCTAATTTGCCATTGTAGAGCGTATCTACTACACGGAACACTTCGCCCTTGTTGAAGCTCAACCCGTATGGCGACTCTTTCTCATATTCAAAATGTGTTCGGATGTAGAAGGAGTCACCCACGTCTGATTCCACTATCCTCCGATACACTAAAGAAAAAGCAGAAATTAAGAGAGATGATTAGAGCAAAACTTTCAACGTGATGTTTGATTACTGGTGCTTTTACACAACAAAGTAACATTACTTAATGCGCCCATCACTCACCATCTTTCTTTTTCTGAGCCAGAATAGTAACTTCTTCTCCTCTTGGGAGATCCAGTAGAAACAACACAGCCTCTTCCCGGATGATGTTAGCAAAGTCCACATTGTTCACCTACAGATGCAAGACAGAAGATGTGGAAGAAATCAACTGACAGTCCGATTGACAGAGAAGTGGATCATAAAACAACAAATTCTGAACACATAATCTAAAGTCAATACTTTAAAAATAGTCAAGAGCTTTAGAATTAAACTGTATTTTGCTCCAGTTTTTCCCAAATTCTCTTTTTTCTTTGATCTGAAAAAAAAAATCTTAACCAGCTGTGACTCATTTGGTTTCTCACAGAACAAGAAGAACACAGTAAAAGTAAAAATTGTTTCTCGACAGAAGCAGGGCGGTGTATTCCCCCTACAACTCAGCAGCCTCCTCCTCACCCCCTGCTGCTGTCCCAAACACAATAACTGCTGTTTATTGACTCTACTTGAGAGGCAGCAGGGGAACCAGAAACACATGGACTGAATCACTGAACCTCAGAAAGACACCTTTATCCTTCCCAGAAACAGGAGGGCTTGACGTCTTTATCTCCACTAGCACACTGTGACCGAAGGGAAACCATCTAAAGACGGAAAACAATGTCCTGGAAGTCTCTAAGGTCTGTTTGTACAGGGTAGACACACACAAGCACAAAAAAGAGATCTATGCTGTGGAGTAGGAGGAACATAAGACATAGTATATTCATTAAGAGAAGGAGATAAGGTAATGGACAGCTGTATTCATCAGATGAATGCAGTCAATGAGTGTTCAGGCTCCTCTGCACAGTTGCAGCATTAAACATAGCAGGTGTAATTCTTGGCTGTTATATAACCATGTTAGAATGGATCCAACACTGACATCAAGAGGGTTTCCATCATCCCATCAACAATGTTAGTCCAGTGTTTGCTGAAACAGACAGTCAACTGTTCCGAGGTCAGAGTGCAATAATCACTTCTATTGTGTCTTCATATTGGAAACAAGGGGAGTTTTGACACAAGGCCTGAATGACTCATAGACTGATGGATACATTGTGCTGTATTCCCAAGATCCCTTTACACAGAAATAAAACAATTGTGAGAAAGGGATCACATAGTTTCATCACTGATTATTTAAGTTAGTGTGGGCAGCTCCTACTTGTCTATTTCGACAATAACACCAGATGTTCTTCCCACTTTCATACATGGAAAGAATGATAAAAGTATAATTTCTTACAAGCTAGAAACAGAAGGGCAACACACTGCCATTACAAGGCACTGAAATGATCTATGTATGTTATGTTATGTTGTCATTGGGAGAAATCTGTTAAAAGCTTCAAATACAGTTACAAACAACTGTAAAACATGTGTTTGCGTACAGGAGATTTCTCCCCAACACTCCATTTTTCAACCAAGGCTGACATATTTGATAAATGACAGTTCAGCCTTGGAAGGCTTTTTCTTGAAGCGCTCCGACTGATGGTCCAAAGAAAGGACAGTCTCAGTTGTAGGAGAAGACAGTTCTTACAGATTTTTATAAATAGCCCACTTCATCTGTGAAGCTAACCTAGATCTGCTTTTTCTTTTTTAAGGCACTCTGTTTTCTTAATTATTCACAAATTCTAACACAAAGCAATGACAGTGATCTTTTCTTTCAACACAACGTGCTACCTTTGTGACACTTTTGTGTGTACACACCTAAAACTGGTGAAACATTGACAGGACATGGCCACTAAATCATGTTTCTCAAGCAAAAATGTAGCTGCATAAATTCAGCTTCTCTAAATCCTTCACCAAATTTTAATAGTTCATTTCACACAGTTTATATGTTTTTAAAAAATAGGTTATTGCAGAGAGCAAACAAAACCAAGTTGCTTAAGTGATGGAGTGAATCGTACCCTGAGAATCTGGTCTCCCTCCTCCAGCCCCTCCTTGGCCGCAGGACTGTCCTCCAAGACTCCTGCCACAAAAATTCCCACGTCGTTCCCTCCTGCTAACCGCAGACCGACACTCTCTCCCTTCTTGAACTTGACCAGCTTCATACTCGGCCTGCAGGAAAACACAGGTAGACAGGTGGAATTACGCAAAAAAGGTCACCAAACTGTGACTATAAAGAGAGTCATTCCTAGAGACACAAAACACAGTCAGCTATAGAAAAAAAGAGTAACAACAAAGCCAAAGCAAAAGCTGACCAGAATCTTGGCCCTAATCTGAAGAATTTAGGTCACTTAAATAATATGTTTACTCATATTATCAAAGTGATTATTTAGCATTAGTGTTTTGGATGAGAGCACCCAGGACACTTACCTCAGGATGCTGTCATCATGAGCGGCACTGGGTACAGGGGCATCAGAAGGGCTGACAGGCAGATCCACGTCAGGCTGACCAGGCTGTGCATAAACTGGCTTTGGTTCTGCCACAAATACAAACACAGTAAGTAGAATAACACACATTCTAGGAAACGTGTACATGAGCTATGCAGAAGCATATTAGTTTCATTATTTTGTAAAGATAGTTAGCCAAGTGTCAGGTAAGCGTAATTTAAAGCATCAACCTGAATCCATGTCTGATTTGGTGATGAGTATTTGTTTTTGCAATATCTCACTGATTTTTCTCAGATGCTGACATGTATAAGAAGGATATGTGAAGTTCTTAACAATTGCTGCAATGATGTGTTGATTAGACATGACACAATGAACAACAGGTAAGTTTGTGTGTTTCCAGGTGCTTTAATCTAGAACAGTGGACTTTAACGTAGAGCTGAATCTGACTTTGAAACTCGCTGTTTGTCTTTGATGGACAGAGGTTTCTGTACCTGGCAGCGGAGGTAACTGCTTCTCATTACTGGAGCTAGCTTGGTCACTGGCCTGTGACAAGGCACCATCATCAGAGCTTTTCACGGGTGTGGACATGGCCCCTGGTTTGGATATGCGCTCTTCATCTCGACTTCGATGGCTGAAAATATCAAAAATAAACACATGGTCAATCAGTAAGAGTGGACGGTTTATGCTATCAACACTGACAGTGACACTGACTGTGTTCGGTGTGTGAGTATGATCAAATGTGTTCTGTAAGTGCTTATATAGATTTGTGCTGACATCAACAGGAAGTTACAGACACTGAAGTCAGCCCAAAAGGAAACAGCACAGACCATGAATTACGTGATGAGGATACATGATAAGAAAAATGGATGAGAAGACAATAAGCAGTTAAAAGAAGGATGTGCAGCTCTGTTAAAAGCTGAAAATTTGCTACCACTTTGAAAGTGTTTCGTCTGGACTTCAGTGGAGTTTTATCTTCTATCTTTTAATAATTACTATGTGGGCTATGCAGTATACCAATGGCTAAAAACTATTAATAAGTTCAAATGGTGTAGACAGGGATTATTAGTGTTTTAATTTCCTCATCACATTTCTTTGGAAGATTGATCTAAACTCCTCCCTTTTATTGACCAGTCAGTAACCTTTCTAGGAAAAGCACACAAGGCAGAGAAAGAAATCTATACCAAGTCTCCCAACATAAAACCCTGAGTTAGGATACTTTTCAGTCTAAGTTCCTGTTTAACCTGAATAAAATAAACAAGGGAAAAATGAATGTGTCTGTGTGAGTCTGGTAGGCTTAGGCTAACAGAGTAGAAATGGCTCTGTTCCTTAAAACAATGGTTGAATTCCAATCTGGTCACATGACTGCCGGCTGGCACCGCACTTGAGCTGTATTCATAAGCTTTTGTAGAAGAATGTGAATGTGCTGGCTGTGCCACAAGCTCACACTAGGAAACTCCTCCCATGAGCATATATATACGTTACGGTGCAGTCACCCCTATTATACAATAAAACAAAGAAACAAGGATGGAAAAACAGTGTACATCAATTAACATGTTGAGATTTTTCACCGCAAAGTGACTTTTTTCTAGGTCCCTGAATTTCTCCAGCAGCTGTCACTGCAATTCAGCTTAACACATGAATCAGATCTGTGCAAATGTACATGTCAGCAGAATCAGAATGAGAGACCTGCATGTGAGCTTGTTGTTGAGCAAGAAGGATAAATAAAAGCTGCAGCTCGAGGATAAATAACAGAATTGTAATGAAAGAGAGAGAGAGACAGAGTGTGTGTGTGCAAGGGATGAATGAGAAAGAGTGTGAAAAACCAGGGGAAAAAAAGAGTGAGTGAGAGAGAGAGAGGGAGAGAGAGAGACACATACAAACACAGCAAGAGACAGAAGGAGAGAGCGGAGTGAAGGAGAGTGTTGTGGCCTAAATCTGCTGTTCCTTGCTGCAGAACGGTGCTAAAAAAGGGTCTCACACTGACAAACACCATTTGACAGAAGCCTTTGTTCAATTCCTTTGCTTACACACATTCTTACAGTATGGGTAGGGGTGAGCGAGAGCAAGTGAGTGAGAGGCAGAAAAAGTGATGGAGCGGAAGAGATGTGGCTACACAGAAACCAACAAACAATGCAAAACATAGCACTGAATATCTACCGTCTGAGCCACAATAATTTCACATCCATCCACAAGCCTCAAAATATTTACAGAATAAAAATTTACACAACAAAACTTCCCAGATCCATCAACATCTCTTCTCTCAAAATAATGTGTTCAAACACATCACCGACAAAAAACAAATTACTTAAAAACAAAAACGAATTACTCACACAAATTTATCTTCAAGTTGAACCATGATGCTTTACAGAGAGTTCAGTTCCTTGAAACACAACATGAGCCTTTCGAACAAAGTATACTCATGCTCACTGAGATGATTACATGTATTCAAAATCAAGAAACTGTGTTTTGCCCTAGGCAAAAGAATGCCTCTGAGCCCTGCAGCCAATCAGGTTATGCAAACCATCTGGCTTGGGGCAAAGCACTGTGGGAAGTATGTCAAATTCCTTTTTCCCCTCCTAAACTGGGAGACAGTAAAAACATTCCCTGATATCACAGCGTAGTGACAGTCTGACTGTTATTTCCTCACTTACTTCTTAAGCTACAACAACATGAAAAGCTGGTGAACTCCTAATATGACATTTCATCTGCTTACCAGATTAACCACTCATACAAAATGTGCACTGGTATTGAAAAATATCTTACTTCACATTTATTTTTCTTACTTCTATGCAGACATATATTTGGTACACAAAATGTTACGATGACAAATACTTGATCAAAACCCACTGGCCTGTTATAGAGGAATAAATTCACTTACATCGGTAGAAATCTGTGAAACAGTGACCCTGCTCTCATCCTGCATTGAAACAAGTATGGTTACTCCACAGTCTCACCCAATGCATCATCTTGAAATGACAGCACTGGAGGTTAATTTAGTTGAATGTAATGACTGTCAAGCAACTACTGTAGTAACTCAGAAAGCAAAACTAGCAGCAGCACTCTGAGCTAACATCCTACAGCTACAACAGTTTGTTTTAAGCAAGCAATGTAAGTAATGCCTCACCTACTGGCGTTCTGGCTTAAGTTTAGTTTTGTCCTTGAGGAGGAGACTTTATTATAAACAGCAGTTTGGTACCGATACTGCATCTGCCATAGTCAGACCCTCATTTCATCAAGATCACAGACATCTGGAGAAAATTGCCTGTTTGATAGGCAATGAGTTTGAAAATTACTGCTTCCTGAAATAGCACCTCTGGATAATTGTCTATTTTCTCTATTCTCTGGTGCATCCTTTTTGTTTGGAGTATGACAGCCCACTGTGTCTGCACCCCAAGGCCCATACGAACATGATGAAATGGAGGTCTTGTTACAGACGACTCTGACAGCTCAATCAAGCAAGTGCTTGAAGGTAGCACAGATTCAGCAGCCTTGATTCAATATCCATTTCTACTTCACAATATCAAACAGAACCGACAACATACCCCGTCTTTTATCATTGTAGCCAATGACAGAGTTGCTCCCAAAAATGGCAGGCCTGTTTCACTCCCCAGTCCTGTTTTATCAACTGGATTCACATCAGAGAGAGCTCATCATCTTGACCCATTCAACCAAGCTCAGTCTCTTGCAGTAAGGGTACACTGCTCAAGCTTCATGCTAATTAAGAGACACTGTAGTTTCACTTGCATTGCTTTTCATCTAGCTCTTCTTTGCCATCTATGTTGTTTGTCAGCTACTAGAAGCTACAGACTCTAAACTACAAGAAAGACAACTTACTGGAAACGCCAACTGGTAGTAAGAACAGAGGAGGAAACACAGACAGTATGGACATTAGAATAAATCATAAGAACAGCACATAATGAGTACACATTATAAAATACATACTTATTTCGAGCACTGATGTTTAAGAAATCTAAACATCGAAAGGCTATGCAAGGAAAAATTTGTTAAGTAGTAAATAAAGCGAACTTTGAGTTTAGATTTAAATGAGTAATTCTATAAAGCTGAGATGACCTTGTGCTGTTTGAAGGTGACTCTGTACAGAAAATGGCTCAAAGACCTAGTGCACTTTCAAAACAAGACCTTGGTCCACCAGGAGGAGATGAATCAATCCCTCCTCTTCCCCAGTCCTTTCGCAGAGCAAGGCATTATTGGAACTCAGTGATGGCTCCAGAGGGAGTGTGATGGTTTATGCATGCAATGTCTTTATCTATTGATTTATTCACCAGAGGTGCAAGGTACTTAGTCAGCACCCACTAATCTGGGGGTGTGGACATGATGTATGAAGTTGGAGCTGTGGGAGTATGGATGTATGACTGTGGCATGTGTGACAGCTGTGTCCCATCACCTGATTTGCAGTCAGATGTCTGTAAGTGTATGTGTGCGCTTCACTTACCTGCCATTACTGATCTGCCGAGGTGAGTGACGGAGGTGGTCCGATGTTTCGGGCCTGTCTGGCGAACGTGATCGACCCCGCCCATGGGATCGATTGGAATGATCTGATGTCAGTGAATGTATTTCTGAAATGTCTGTGGAATTTAGATCAAAAGCACATTAACATTTAATCATAAATTAAGACAAGAGTTAAAATAACAAGAAATATTTTATGAAGTTATTCCATGCTGGTGTTTAAAAACACTACAGGTTTGTTTTTTGTCAGTCACAGCTACATCCAACAATGCAACATGTCTGTTGTCTCACCATCTCTGTCAGAGTTATTGGCTGATGGGACGCTGTCATCAAGGTCAGGAATGTTGAGCAGTGTGGCTCGCTCATCTCTCTGCACCACCATCTTCAACTTGCCCTTTGACCTCTCAATCAGCTTCTTGGCATCTATCAGTGATAAGTTCTCTGTAACTGTGCCATTGATCTGCAGGAGGAAGAGGAGGGGGTCAGAACAAGAACTGCAAGGACAAGTCATCTTCACTGCAGTTTTTCTTGTAAAGCCCACAAAATTATGGGAACTATGTGACCATCACAAGGCAATTAGTCATTGTGAACAGCCCAGTTCAATCTTACTATAACAATAATGATGTCTTAAATAGGAGATGTTATTAACAAGTTTATAAATGTATACTATAATAGTAAGGCTTACTATGTTTTAGTGCTGCCAGAGAATTGTATTATAATTGAATATATATAATATACAATTAATATATAATATATTAATTGTATTATATACATTGTAAGAAGAAAAACCTCATTATCTGTATTCAAGTATTAATTTATGTTGGTCTTTGTCATGCAATCACATTTCAACTACCTCTGCCTCTCTTCAGAACAACTGAAAGACTAAATTGGATTTTGAAAGCATCTCTTCACTGTGAAGGAGGATATTTTCCTCCTCAGAGATTAAGTGGATAAAAATTCAAAGGAATAATGGAATGTGTGGTATTCCTGCTGGTGAGCCTGCATACTAATGAACTGTGACCTCACTCTGCGATCCACTTTCAGCAGCTCACAGATTACCACAGCAGAAAAGAGAATGTTTTCAGTAAAAAAAATAATGGACACTCCTTTCTCACTCCTTCTGTTACTGACATCATTTCAAGCTTTTACTTTACACATCCATCTTTTAAGTTGATTTTAATAATCTTTTTATCAGTTTGTTCCCCTACAACAGTGTTTAATCCACTTTTAACAGCTGTTTTACTCATAGGCTCATTCATGCAAAGACTTCTTCTCTTACCTTAAGTACAACATCTCCCTCCTGGATGTTCCCATCTCTGGCAGCAAGGCTTTCCGGGGAGATGTCCTTGACAAATATGTGGCTGGCCAACCGAAGTCCATACTCTGCTTATGGAGCATAACAAAGTCATATTCATATTCATATTCATCGGAGGACATCAAGTGAACCGTTGCTGTAAAGTTGATAAACTCTAGATTTTTTTGCTTGATATGTACAAACATTATTAAAAAGGTTATGTAGATTGGATTCTTGGACATTGTGCTGCCCACCTTCATTCTTGCGGGACTTGACAAGAGTGACCTTGGCAGGCCTGGGTGGAGCAGAAGAGGCTTGTGATCGACGATCAGAGCGTGGAGAGATGCTACGCTCCCGCGAGGCACTGTTGTCCCGTCTGTTGCTGCTGCTCCGCTCACGATCATGACGCCTGCCAGTGCCCGTGCCTCCACTCGCTCCTTCATAGGCACTTCTGCCACCACCAGTGTGGTGCTCATAGCCATCATCCTCATCACTATCTTCTTCCTCGTGCTCTGACATTGTCTCCCTGTCCCCTGGCCGAGAAACAGGGATTTGCACTTTCCTTTTCCGACGAATAGTCTGAGAAAAGATGGAAAGTTTTGTGTGTTAAGGTTTTTTTTTAGGTAAACATGGCAGTATTAATAATGTTCAGGGCTGACTGTGATTCACACAATTTCATGCCATCTAAAAACTCAAATTCTGCTCAATATCTTCAGTGTCAAACTTACTATCTTTGCATTTTTGCCACTCTTTCGGAGCTGCTGCACAGCATAGGCATGTTCTACGTTGTCCATAGAGACTGCATTGACCATCACCACTCGATCATTTTCTCTGAAAGAAATCAATTAACAATGTCTAAATAGTTGAAGAAATCCATGTCAATCTACACAATTCATACCAACATGGTAGATATTTATGTAGAATAAAATGGGGAAAAAAAGATAAATATTTAACAGGAGTTTACTTTAATTAGTACTTTAATCAATTAATCTTACACAACCCTATAGAGTGCTGAAATGATGATATTTGTAGGCTAACCCAGAAGATAGCATCGCCCTGGTTCCCTCGACAAACTATGGGATATTTCAATTGGAATTTGGATTATTACAAAAAGTTCTGTGACAAACACAAGTTTATGATACTTACTAATATGTTCTGCAAGATAATACTCACAGATCAACACCACTTTGTTAATTTGAATTTTTGAAGTGCAAATGTGAAATGCTTAAGTCTGCAAGTTGTAAAGTAAGAGTTCGAAGAGTTTGCATTGTCTTCAGGTTATGGCATCCACCTAGAGAGATGCATTTAACACTGTTCTACTAGAACCCCTTAACTCCTACTGTTTGTGACAAAACTACGTAGTATAGTTTCAGTGTGGATATTGTAATGCCAAATGGTGGCAAAGTACAGAGCAAAGCGTCAAATCAGCCGAACTTAACTAATCATCGCATTCAAGGTGAACATAGGAGGCTAATGAGGATAAGGTGGATGAGGTTGCCAGTGGAGAACAGGAGTTTGTTTTTTAGGAGTCATTCCTGCAGCACTCTATTGTGTGTATATATTAATATCCGTAAAAGATTCAGCATTATCATAACACAAAAAATTGATGGTAACAGTCAGAGACTTACTGAAGCAGTCCCTCTGCAGGACCTCCTTTCAGCACATCAGATATCACAATGGATGTCTCCCCACTCTGAAAATGAGGGTTGTCTCGCCCGCCAGAGATTGCGATACCAAACCCAAAACCTGGGGCCTACACACACAGATATACACACAATACTGGATGATTACTGACTAGCATATACACTTGACTTGTCTCAGGTTTTGCTGTAAACAAACACAGGCTAACAGGTTGTGTGCAGGCTAATTATCAACAAGAGTGTTATTAAGGTGTAATAATGTAGTGTGTTCTGTACAGTGAGGGATAGTTTAACATTTTGCACAAGAGCAAATTTGTACATTTACAGTTCATGGATGTTTTGAAGAGTGTTGTGTTTTATGCAGCCAACTCCAAAGGAGCAAGCCATGTGATGTAAATCGCTAATCATACAACCACAACAACACAGAAAAGCTGTGAGGCTGAGAACCGCAGGCCACACTGAGCTGCTCCTTCAGCTTCAAAGCCACTGCTAATTAGATTACAGCAAGCAGGCCAGTCTAGACAGGTGCTCTACACAATCCTGTGGCACAATAGCATCAACTGAGAGTTTACTGTCTCATTATAAGTACATTCAGAAATGTAGCATTCAAGACAATGACTACATTAATTTATTAGCTCTCTGGGGGAATATGGCTTCCAATAGTTTGATAGCTAGCATGATGCTGATCGTGCCAGAGGAGGTAATCAGTTATATGTACTGATCTTAGCTACTGAGGTTAGTACAATCTATCATAATTACATGTGACACAGGATGAAAAAGCACACAAAGTAAAACTATCATCCCGCTCTTTCCCTGGAGCTGTGTTAAGGAGCCATACAGGAAGGAAGTAAAATGAAGTAGTAAGGAAGTGGATGCTGATTCTGTCTTCCTTAGCCTTGTTTCCTGCCATCTGGGTTTCCTTGACTATTGTTTCAGTGCCACACATCCTGCTGCTACAGCTGGCCTTCTCAGTAGAGAGAGAAAAGATATGTATGTGCAGAGGACAGAGAGGAAAAAGTGAAGAACACACAAGACACAGTTCAGGATTAGGATGCCAGAGACAGGCAAAGAGGGGAAAAAAAGACAAAAGAGAAGAAAGGGGAGAGTGGATTAAAGAGTTGTAAACACTTACCCTGTGAAGGGTCACTGTGTGCTGTTCCCATATGACTGTTTCCTCCATCGCTGCACTCTGCAACACAAAATAGGAAAGGATCAATATATCAGGCACATATGTTTAACCAAACGCTGTCTCGTATAGGAATAATCCTGCAACATACATGGTCTTTGTGAAGCTTGTAACATTCCTTTCTTGCAGACCATGGTTCTTTTGGTGGCTTTCGTGGCAACTGTGCAACATGACATGCTTTACAGTTACCTCACCATCGTTAGAGTAGCATTTTGCATTTTTCCAGCAGGTTTCAGCATGATTCATCAAATCAGAACTGAAGACAATATTTACAGGATTTATGGTATAGCATTTTTTTCTTGTGTGCTTTTTAATTACTGTGTAAACAAGGCATAAATCACACCCATGCACAATATGTCATTAAATGACAGGCAAAATTCTGCAAACAAAACATAATTTAGAAAGATCTAGGTAAGAGTGACCGTCTTAAAACTACACAACATGCCTTCACATCCTGTTATATGTCATCAGACAGAGTTTTTGTTTGGCAACTCTATTGCTTATATGCACAACTAAATTCTGGAGTCCAAAAAGTCTACATGTGAAAAGATTATGAATGACAGCAACATGAGTAAACGGCAGGCAGAGGCAGACTGAGGTTCAGAAGACTAAGCATATGTCGCTATATTATTCCTGGATGGGTCATCTGAGCAAAGAAGGAATTTAGCTGCTCCTCTGACCTGCCACACTAGATTAAATCGATGCTATGCAGGCATCTTTTGCTTTCACTCATACTCTTAAGTCAGTTACATCACACAGGTTTCTCTAAATGCATAATTCATCTTTCAGCAAAGGCTTCTTTTTTATTTAATTTGTGTGTCTGCCATTCTGTTACTCAAAAAGCACTGAAAATGTGACAATGTCACTACTATAAATGTCAAACAGACACTCCTCAATTTGTGTCTTAGAAAACGGTTTTGTTTTTCATTTTATGTCCCCAGTTTTAAATTACAGCTTTACTCCAGTTCCCTCCAGCTGATGAAGCAACACTGCCATCCTGTCTGTCTGTCTGTCTGTCTGTGTGTCTGCCTGCAGGGAGAGATGGTACAGCTGTCTCTGGCAGAGTGCTGAGCACAGTCCAATGTGGCAGGGGAAGGAAAACATAAACACCACCACACGTGGCAGGGTGCTCATTTACTACAACTTCTACATATAATCAGCTTTTTAAAATAACACACCATGACATCTGTCCAACCCATCATTGTGATAATCTCACTCCCTCACCCCTTAATCAGCACCTAATCCCCAAACCATCTCACCCATCATCTTTGACATCATCCTGATCATTACTGTCAACACCTTCCCTTGGCCTAACTGCACAGTTCGCAGGAGATTCACCCTGCAATGCTGGTGACTGTATCAGATGAGGACACAGTGTCTGATGTTTTACATGCCTAGACAAATAATAATGTACTTTTGTTGGGAAAAAGACTCAACTTAAAGGAAAAAACACAGATTTATTAGATGCTTAAATGTGTCTACACATGATAAAAGAACCTGCATAATTAACTTTCAAACAAGGAAAATTGACTAATAAAACTATTAGATAAATCAGGCGTTATTTCAGTTTATCTTCTGACAATTCATACAAAAAGAACACTTTATTGATTCATAAGCAAGATTAACCAATAATAAAATAATCTTAAATTGTAGACCAAAACTTGAATATCCATGTTTAAGTTAAGAAAGTAAGTAAGTAAGTTGAGAATTTAACATGGGTATCCAATAACATTTGTTTACACAAATTACAGTATTTAACTGTTGAGGTCAAGTCCAGAAGGATGTGTGGTGAGTTAAACGTACAGTTCATGTCAATGCACTGAATGAGGGCAAAGTAGTTCATACTCAGACAATCTGAAGAGTTCCTCTTTGTATAAAATAGATAAAGACAAGATAAGATAAGATAAGATCTATTAAAACCTGTCAGAGAGTATCAAATTTTGTGCAGTGTTTAGGCATCAGATAAGCCTGGATTTCCTGGATAGTATTTCATTGCTTCACTGCTACCCTACCAACACACCCCCACTAATTCAGCCCCCTGCACTGTTTTAACACAAGTCACTTTGGTCTGAATGCCATACTCAAGTTTAGGCCTCTGGTTCAGTAGGGAGTAATCCATGCAATATTTACTAGGGGTGTAACAATACATGTATTTGTATTGAACCGTTTCGGTACAGGACGTTCGGTTCGGTACATGGGTGTGCAGGGGTGAGTTCCTGGAACGGAAGTTGTGTGTGTTAATTTTCCGCCAGCAGCTACACGTGCAGCCCCTTCACAACATAGCTAACGCTAGCAAGAAAACCAGAGCTTGAACACCCTCCCGTGTCGCTATTGTCTCCCGCTTGGGAACACTTCGGCTTCCTTAAATATTGCAACGGAGAAAGACTTGTTTCCACTGTGACTGTTTAACTTCGGTGTTCATTTTAACATTTTATATTCATTTTGACGTGGCTTGAACACTACTATTCCACACGGAGATGCCAGACCACTGCAAACCACTGTTCGACGAGCGCTACAGAGCACACAGTAACAGTGTAAGTGACTGTGTTGATGCCTGTCCAAAAAAACGCGACTGTCAATAAATCGTCCAGAAGTGCATATTGTCGTCCTTATATCTTCGTAATGAAAGCCTGTACTCACAATAACTGAGTCAATGTGGACAAGTTAATCTTTCTGGCAAAAAATATGAAGGTTGAGTAAAACTGAACAGGGCTACATGCTGGAACTGTTAGTGCTGCACTTTACTTGTGGCAAAGTTTTGTTAAAAGCTGTTAACAAGCTGTGAGGAATTTATATATTTAATATTTCATAGAATATTTTATTCATTGAAAAGCTTATTTTATATATATTTTGTTTATTTGAGAATACTTGATTAACTTATTACCAGGCAGCACTTTACAACAGTATTCTATTTTTTTTAATTTTGTTTTCATATTTTGTATAATGTTACAATAAATTGTTGGTTTACAAAAGTTCTGAATACACAACAAGCAAATTTATGTTATGCATTTTGTTCCCATACTGTACCGAAAATGAACCAAACCGTGACCTCAAAACTGAGGTACGTATCGAACCGTGATTTTTGTGTATCGTTACACCCCTAATATTTACTGTAGGTCTCCTAGTGTGGGTTTGTGCTTCAAATCACTTCACTCAGTTCAGTTGGCCTGAACCTTTAGAATACACAGTTAACCCTTTGACCCTCATTCCAATGGCAGCTCTGTGTGGATGTTATTTATGTCCATAATTGGTGCAGGGGGCTTGGGTGTTCCCCCTTCTGTATCTCTCCTTCCCCTCCACCCCCTCCCCCGTCTGCCCCTACGACTCCCACAGTAATGCCACTATTGTGTGAAGGGACCTGACCCATTTAAGCGCGGCTCCCGCCGACATTCCCAAACACATCCATTCCTCTAAAGTGTTTTGTGATATATTCATCCATCCATTCATCCATTCATTCATCCAATAGTCCAGGCAGACAGAGGGGGGCTACGCCATGAGAAACAACAGCGTCCTGGGGTCATGTGACCAGGCGGTCAGGCAGGCAGGCAGGTGGCCTTGTCCTTGAACTGTGGGGTTGCACTGATAAGCAGGGAAAGAGAGGAGGAGGAGGGCGAGAGCAAGGCTGTGGGCTGCTTAAACAACTTACATATGACAGTACCAACAGACAGAGTACATAAAACTGTGGAGGATGACATGTTAAATGATATGTGCCTCTCTGCACCTGGATCTCTTTCCATCTCTCACACAAACTAATGCTAACCATTGAACTTAAATCTTATTTAAAAGCAAGCTAAGGCAGTGACAATGACTTATAAACCTTTAGTGTAAAACAGATTTTGCTCTACCAAATCTAAACCCTCTGAAAACACTAGTCAACCTGCCCACACCTCCAAACACTGGCCATAAGCCTTTCAAGGCAGAGCTTACAGTATCATGTGAGAGAGCATGAGCCATAAGGGCGTAGACATGCGAGTAAGAGGGCGTAGGTCAACTGTATGAGTCATTACAGAAACAAGAGACTAACAGATTAATGGCCTGGCTTCAATTAAATTACTATTTAACATTTGAGTGGGTACTGTATTAGAGAAGGACAGATTTTCTGTCATTTATACTGCACATTACAGCATGGCAGTCGCACTTCATGTCACACTAAGAAGGCGGAAAATAATTAATTTGAGTGCATACTCTTTTGCTTGAGTTGGTTTTAATTAATTACATTGACTACAAACACATCATACATATTAGTATTCTAAATCATGCAAAGGAGTTTGTTTAGCTTGTTAGCAGTAAAGGCCCTGCCCCTGACGGATATACATCACAACCAGGACAGTTTGTGACAACATTTGTCTGAGGTCTGAGGTTGGCTATTAAATCACACCGGCTGTTTTTATCTAAAAAAAAAAAAAAAGCAGGCTTTCTAATGATGAACACATCTTGTGAACTGGTGACAGCCAAGATGGTTAAGGAGAGAGAGCTTGTACATCTCTTAGGCTGCTTAGAATATTTACTCCACTGAGACTACAGCTCTGACTTTCAGATGAGATTATTACAGTAATTAATCACTGCAATGTGAAGTGATGATTAACAAGCTGGCTGGCTGGGTGTGAGGATATAATTATGGTAGAAAGCAAGCGGTAACAGAGCACAAGTCCGGTATTAGCTTGGTTTTACTATATGAGAAGTAAACAATTTACTTTAACTTCAATTCCTACAGTTAATTAAAATGTTTGATAAAAATGTGGTGGCAAGATCCACAACAACAAATTTTCTGTGTGGAAAAGATCTTGACAACTGAAGCTTGGTGTCAAATGGCCATTTGGTTATCTTGTGTATTCTATTACAGGATTCAGTCATCGTGCAAAAGCAAAGATCAGACAACATGACGGGGCCAAAACAAACATTAACGCAAGTGCGTCTCATTTTCTGGAGTAAAATAAATGATAAAAATACTGACGGGAACAAAGGATAAGGGTTTATCTGTGAAGTCACAGAGTTGTGTGAAACAATGGTGTGCTTGATGTTGCACAAACTGACGGCAGCCTAGTGTATTTATACATCCATATTAGTCAGGCTTGAGTTCTGGCCAGCAAGGCCCTGGGCTGGGAAACAAAGAGCAGCCACCACACATGTGTACTTGTGTGAGCGCACGCACGCACGCACGCACGCACGCACGCACACACACACACAGAAGCCATGATCTAACACTACAGGGCCTCTTTGTTCAAGCTACAGTCGGCCTGGCTCGGCCCCGCCTGGCCCACCATAACACACACAGACCAGTACAGATGATAACAGCTCGCTCAGACTCTTCAAAGGCAGAGACTAATCCAGTTCTTCTGGGCATACTGACAAACTCACTGGAAAAATGAGCAATGAAAAAGACAATAATAACCTGCTGCAGAAAGCTATGATAAATAGGGTCAGGTCAAGCATGCAAGTCTTCAACGCATAGCTCTCAGTCTCGATAACCATCAAACAGGTTCACATTTACATAGGATCTGCATAAACTGAATATACACACTGCCAACAACTTCAGATTATATGCACTGTAAACCCATCAATTAAGCAATCATTTATGAAAGTCAGCTGACAAGCATCACTCATTTTTTGGGAAAAAATAAACTCAGCTAGAATCAGCCAAAAACATGAGGACCTGGGTTACACTTGAGTACACAATTATAACCACAATGGCACTGAGTAGAGTGTATACCTTCATCAAGATCCATGCACTATTCCCTGAAAAATTTACAAAAATGGCCAAAAAATGAAATCTAAAAAAGAAAGCAAGGAAAAACTCCCGGATCAGGATTCACAACAAAAGTTAATGGGGTCTATTCTAGGTAGAGATCCATCCTCCATCTAAGTTTTGTGGAAATCTGTTCTGTTTTTTGCTAGCAAATCAACCAACAAACAGACATGGGCGAAAACCAAACCTCCTCAGAAGAGGTAACTAAGCACAAAGGCATGTGCAGTCAAACACACCCCTAACGACCTGTTTTTCTTCTTAGCCAGTAGAATAATGTTTATCAACTTAAAGGAAACTGACAAAGAAGCAGGTGAGAATGAGGTCATCTTATGCGTAAAATCATGAGCTGAGAGGAAGTTAAGAGGAAGGACAATAAAAGCTCTTTATCAGTGCTTCACCAATGAAACTGTTGTCCAGTAGTCCATTACTCACCTCCTCCCTTCATCCAACTTCCCTGCATCCGAACCACAGGAATGTTTCATACAGTGGGCGTATCAAAAACAGTTACTAAGAAGCAGTTCTTGACGAAAACACACAGGACGAAAATGTGGGAGAAGTAGAGAAAAAGATGAAAGAATAGGTGGGGACTAAAATTTGAGCGTTCATTATTTACATCAGATTACTCTGAGGTATAGAGAGAATCAATGAGCAATGAGGCTAGCAGCAGTGATCGTCTCAAGATGTCAACAAGTGTGAGGTGAAATCCTGACAAATCTTTAGGTCAGTGTGCCTGCTCTTCTCTGATAGCCTGAGGCAGGATGTAAGCAAGAGCAGCCGCAGCACCCACAGGAAAACACTCCACTTCCTGTTTGCAGGAAATAGCTCCAGCGTCCAGAGAAATCCCTGTGCACACTATTGAAAATTCCTCCTAGCATGGCTCACCTCATCATACGACCTGCAACCTAAAGGACGTCCTAGTCCAGAGGGCAAGCGGTTGATTCATCTCATTGTGTTTTATTCAAATACACTGACGTCACCCTGTTGTTCCTAGTTGGTCCTTGTTTTTTCTCTCATGGATATCAGGCACTACTGGAAACACGCTCATGCACAAACACACATACTTGTTCATTTTAACATAGAAATGAAGCCATTTATTACACAAATACACGCAGTTGACATGAAGTTCTGTTGTGCTGCAGAGAGCTCAAAACACAACAGCAACACTTGGGTAGATGTTACAGGAAAGATTAGAAAAGTTGACACAAACATTTAGACTGGCAACTCTGATAAAACCACCACCCTGTTCAAGCAGCTCTCCTCACAGGGGCAATTATATCTATGGTAACTGTATCTTCCCTCATACTGGACCCAAAGGAAAGAGCAGTACACTCCTATGACACATAATTAGAGACATGCGCACATGCTCTTTCTCAAGGGCATTCAATCAATGGCAAATACATACAAGTGCGTTAACGCTATCAATGTAAGCCTTTACATTCTTTCTATCTGATTAGCATATACGACCCTAATGTCTTGTGAAGAGTACATGAAATAACAAACAAAAGAAAATATCTGCCATCACCTTCATTACTAAACAGATTAATTCAGCAGTAGCCATTTTTAGGGCAGGTTGTGGCTGTGATGGGGGAGAGAGGGCTGCAAGTGTGTGCACACATGGATGTGCAGATGAGGGCAAGTAGCCAATAGGCAGATGACGATGATGATGATGCAGAGCCTCAGTCAGCAATGATGTACTGTTGTGCTGACGTGCTCAAATATGCTTGAGTTAATTAGTCTCAAACAGCAGCTCTTCTCTGTCATACAGCTCCCTGAAAAGCCCTCCATTAAGACTTTCCTCAACATAACATACACACTTTCACATG
>OMLP01012636.1:42333-76327 GCA_900302685.1 Spondyliosoma cantharus
CACACGCACGCACACGCGCGCGCGCGCACACACACACACACACACACACACACACACACACACACACACACACACACCTCTGACTGAAAACTATCTGTCACAGAGTCACTGCGAGAATAGTGAGGGTAGGAATAAAATACAAAACCTATAATCCAGGCTTTTGGATTAAAACGTTAATCTGAGCCATGGTTCCCACTGAAGTCTATTGCTGCTGTCTTATGAGAGTGGACAGAGTGAAAAGGATGGATGGACGGTTGGACGGACAGACGGATAGACGGATAGACGGATGCAGAACTGAGAAGACTATCATGTCAGCAGGCATGTTTCTTACAGCATGGGTCTTACACATGTCTTACTGTTCCAACGGCCTGCCAACTAGCTGATGGTAAGTCTATCTTTTATAAAAAGCTTAAGCCACATGTGATCCCATCACTTTGTGGAGAGAAAATACTTTTTAAAACAACTAGATAAAATAGTAGTTGTGATTGTGCTTAATTGGCCACTGACAACTTCAGGTATCTATTGCATTATCTTGCTTCATTCCCCACCCATCAGTGTTACGGTGGTTAAATTTTTTTTTTTTAAAATCGATCTTTGCTATTTTATCATCTCACACACTAAATCAAACCCACCAGTTATCTCTGAGGTACACCTCTCCGCAAGACAAGATTAGAACTGACACAATTCAGACTATGTAAGGATGTTACCACTGGGGATGCCCGATATTGGATTTTTGCTGAATATCATATATGATTATGGCAACTTCCAATGCTTTCATAATGGCCCACTTGAGAGACAGATATAGAATCCTTTCAAAATGAAACAATCACAGCGTCATCTTATCAGCCTGTCGTACTGGTGGAAATGTTCTATTTTGGGCCAATGCTGAAATTTCATTTGAAAGCCTGTGTAGTTCACTTGGTAAAGCATGTGACCCCTCTCTAACCCCTTTTTCCTTTCCGACTCCAACAGCTGTCCTGTCTAAATAAAGGCTAAAAGCCATTACCAAAGAGATCTAATGTAAAGTTTTTATTGGTTCATAGTGTCCCAATATCACTGTGCATCCCTAGTTATCACTGATGCATAAAACAGGCTCTGTTTATTAATCATTCCAAATAAAGTGTTTATTGATAACTTACTGAAGCAAATCAAACACTGTGAGATATACAGATTTGTAACTGACAAAGGAAGAAGAACACTGGTTCGGTACTCACTCACTCAGCGCCCAAGTAAAGGTATTAGAATTAAAATCAGAAAAAGAAAAAGGATCAGTAGTTCTTGGTATTTGTGCATCAGTAACTAATTAACTGAAACAACTTCATGTATTAAGCTCAATATTCACAAAACTAACAAGTAATTTTCTTCGACAGTCATGATGAGGAATATAATTTTTACTTAAACACATTGCAGTTCCACAGAGCTGTTGTGCAGCGGGCTGTTCACTGCCATCCACTGACCTAGACACACAGCTAGGCTAGGCTAACATCTCATGTGCAGCTTATCCAGCAGCAAAGTCATCTGTGCTCAACCACAAAAAAATGTTCTCTGCCTAGAGAGACAGTTACTGTTGAGGTCACAGAGGAGAATAGTAACTTCTGGTGGGATTCTGACTTTTCTAAAATCCTTCCCAATGGTTCCGTTCAAGCTGTGGGTTTCAAAAAAACTTCAAAGTTTCACATAGCTTCTCAGAGAGGTGTTATCATTCCGGGGATTGGAGGGCCTCCTCTTACAAGAGTCATGTGTATTTGCAAAATGATGTTTTGCTAAAATGGAGTGTTTTTTTTCCTCTGTTGGGCTGTGCAGGCTATGGTGGGGATGGCACATCCTAGGCTTGAACTGATACCCAATGACATACATCTAATACATGGATACGTCTCTACTTAGAGGGATCTCTGTTACCTAATTATATTCCCTCCTTCCAACAATAATCAGACCAAATTAACAAGCTAAAAAGGGGTCAGGTTGGTTGACCTCTTTATTGATTAGAAAGTCATGGGAGGAAGTTGTTTCATGAGTAGAGGCTTACTGATATATCTAACAGCCACTGTTTATCAGCACTAAATGGCATATCACACTAGTACTTATCTGCTGGTATCTATTGTTATATGGGCTGATATGAATAAGTACATATGGGGAGGGGGGACTGAAAGCTATAAAAACACAGGTGATACACGCGTTGTTTCTGGTAGACTATGAATACAGGCATACTCAAGGACTTGTATAAAAACAAAAAACACATACGTGCACTCTACTCAAGTGCTTTGTTTTTGTGTCTGTGGAAACACACTGTAAGCCAAGACACTGAGAATGATAACCAGAACCAGCACTGCAACCTTTGGATTCAACCAATCAGTGTTCACACACTATCAGTATTCCCACTCTACCCCTCCCATCATCCACATACACACACACACACACTCGAGGAATGTGCAGATAAGAAGACAAGGCCCGACTCTCTCACTCTGCCCATTTCTCATTCCAAATGGTTTCCCTCACCTTTTCCCTTACAGAGACAATTTAATACCAGAGAACCACAATACACAAGTATCAGTCACAAGTATCAATGACAGTGAAAGTCTGGTAAAAAGATAAACTGTCTGGCTAAGACAATTATAGTGATTACTGTCGTGGTTTATAAATGCATATAAGTTACTGACTTTGTTTAACTGAAGCAATATGTTGTGATGCACTTTTCCACAAGAGGTTAATTTTATAAAGTAAAGTACCTCAAAAGCTGGGGTCCAGGCTGGACAACAAACAAAATGTATTGAATTACCAACACTTTAAATCGCTTGCTGACCTAATTTTACTTGTAATCGAATCCCTGTATAATTAGACTGATTAGCTACAAAGACCCTTAACATCTCTCCAGAAGTTTAATCATGCAATTAACCCTAAGTCTTGTATATATACATGAGTCCAGAATCTCTGTTAATTAAACTACACATTAGAAGTGAGGCAACAAAAAAAGAAAATATAATGAGCTGATGTTTTAAAAAATAACTTTGAGATCATACTGCTCCAAAATACCTCCCAGTTACAATTAACCATCAAAAAACAAAGGATGGTACATTTACACCCCTGCGGACCTTTGATCCTGATCATGTAGCATTCATGGGCAGCTCAAAATCTTTCATGCGTGTCTTTCAGCTAGTATCAGTTTGGAATAGCTCATGGGAAGTGTCACAGGTTGTTAAAAGACAAAGGACAAGCAGCAAAGGATTAACAGGTGTATAGCGATGTCAATGTTGTGCTGTGATACATCAAGAAGCCATCACATTAACATTCTTGGGGTGTTTAAAGAATGCTTTTGACAAAGGTTGGGTCAGGCAGTGCTGAAACTTACTGTACCTCATGAGCAAGCAGGCAAAGGGGTGGTTCAGCAAGGGGTCTTTCAGTCTGCTCATGTTTGCCTGTCTCCCCGGCACACTCAGGATGACTAAAATTAGCTACTACCAGCAAGGACAATGCTGCCGCAATGTAAAATCAAAGACTATCCCTGATACTGGGACAAGAGCCGGAGCATTTGAATGTTGAAAGAGAAATTTGGGACGAATATTTGGCACTGTAGTAAAAAAAAAACAAAAAAACAAAAACATAATGCCTTTTTAAATTTCAAGTTGCACAACATCTTTCAAACTACATAACTCTAAACCACAACTCACAGTCTGCAGAGTCACATGGTGCCATAAAAACAAGGGGCCAAGCCCACTCAATGGCATTCCCAAGCCTTCTGAGGACTTGGCTACAATAGGCATGTTGTGGGGCAGAATCTATAGTGAATTAATGAGTTACTGTTGGAGCGGCCATTTCCCAGCACTTAACTGGCAACATAATTACCATTCCCCCAAGAGATGAGAGATAGGGAGGGGGTGCATGCATTCTTTAACGAGATGCACAAGCACAGAAAGATAACACATAAATGACTTCTAATGACATCTAAAAAAGAACTCCTGAGCAGCCCACAAGACAGGAAGCTTACACGCTACGATGCACTGATTGAACTAATTACAAAGTGCAAAGAACAAATCTTGCAAACCTGTAATGTAGCCATTTCATCTTGTTGCGAACATACAGTGAGTGAACACAATTAACTGTAGGCTTCAGGAATGAGGAGGACACAGCCATACTGTCCTGATCCAAGTCCTTTACTTCTCAGTATCCAAAAAACGTACAGTTGAATAGTGCACAGTTTTTCATCAAGTAGGCCGACATTAAGCACTTTAAATCGGACTGAAAGCTCAATAGATCTGTAGGAAAACACAATCTGCATCAAAGCCTTCCCTTGATCTCTTTGTATAATACCTCTGTAGTATATTGTTCATATCTGTGGTAGTGTTCTTTTTTTTCACACTTCAGAGGTGTGAAGCATATGTACACTGACAAAGATGCAAAACAATGTGCCTCTCTTTGCATCACTCATTAGCCCTTGCTGTTATGCTGGAATTGCTATCTGCTGTTTGTTTATTTTGGGTTTTGCTTCCCAAATCCATACTTTAATCAACAGAAGTGGGATGAAAAGAGTGATGGTGTATATCTTTAGTCTATTTTCAGAGACAGTAACACACATGTTTGATGCTTTATGCCAGTGTTAGGGTTGCAATGGTATGGGTTTTTTACTGTATAATAACCATCTCACGTTATCATTTATATATCGCAGCATCGATAAACATTTATATTAATGTAATCAATAACAACCCTTAAAGGAAAAACGGATGAAAACGGAAAGATTTTTTTGGTTGAACAAATGGTTATAAAAGTATTTTACATAATATTATGACCTAACAGAAATTAAACTCAATATAGACTTGAAATATATTGCTTTATTAACACTTAATGCTAGAATTCAATATAGTAGATCAGCAAATGTACCCTGTATGATAAACTTGAAATTGGTATAGGGCTGCAACTCTAGTTGCCAGGGGTTCCTAAAGTTTTTTAGACCACAGTACCACTTAAAGGGTTATGTTTTGTCATAGCACCCGGTGCCATCTGACCCTCAATATAAACTATACACAGTATGTGTACTATATGTGTGATATTGGGAACAAGTTATGCCACAGTAAATGCAGCCTGTTGATTAAGCATTTAGCCAAGTAGTCTTAAGTCTGACTTTAGTTTTGTTGGTCGATTCAGATTTATTCATGTTAGACTGCGTTGAGAGCTGAGATGTATTGGCATGTCTTTTGACTCTCCATCTTTTCATCTGTCAGTCTTTTTCTGACAACCAATCCCGAAAAATCCTCAGCCAAGAGTTTGGGATACAGTGGTTTTGATTCAAATTGCTTTTTCTTCTCTTTGAAATGTTTGAAAACATAAAACAAAACAGGTACTTTCACCAATGTTTTAATTGTGGTCAGATCTCTTCAAAAACAACGACTGAACAATAATATAATAAATCTTGCGACACCCATGGCCACTCCTCAAGTCACCCCAGCTGCTCTCTGCTTTTAGAGAATCACCTTTGAAAGATTCAAGACTGTATGAAAAACAGCAACAAAAGGAGCAAAGCCTTTTTAAATAAGGGAACAACATTAGTCTATAATAAAACATTAAAGTGTATTATAATAACGGTGTATATGAGTCTGTTATCTGTTATGTCTGTTATCTAGTGTTCTGTCTCAAGTGATCACATTCAGTTGCTTCATGACACAGAAGAGTAGATCAGATCCAATCCTATGTTTAGGCAAGGTGCAGTAAAGCAGATTTATAAAAAGGAAAAAGCAGAGTATCTGCACACTGGATTACAGTTCTTGAACTTTATTTGACTGCAGGCAACGTTTCAACTGTACCGGCTTAGGCAAATCAACGTGCAAAGCAGAAAACAGCAGGTTTAAGGTTTTTTTTTTTTTTAAGATGATGACATTTCTTGGCTCCTGTCATACACAGGTTGATGTAATGAGACACTTTTTTTCACCTTTAGAGAGAAAATGGGACAAATATGTAGAGAAAGGACAGTGAGAAGCGATCAATTAAATACGCATGCTGTCTTATCAAATGTGGAGGGAGACAGATTTCATATTTATATTTAGCTGGCAAAACATTTCTATTATCATGACCGTGTGTGATTTAAAAGCGGATTTAGCCAGTGAAAAGGTCTCGAAGAGAAGCAAATTCCCTCGTCGGGTGTCTGAGACCTGGAATATTTACAGACATATACTGCTAGTGATGATTATGCCTTATATCATCTGAGACAGCAGACAGTGTCTCTCACAGGCTGATGACTGTTTCCCAGACAGAAAAGACAGTGCTATACAACACTGCAAAAGATAAGTAAATGTGTGTGTAAAGGCATGTAGGGCAACAAGCCTTGGGATGAATCTGTTCCAGCCCCTTTCTCTCCTCCCTAACCAGCTGAGCCACGGCTGCCACATGCACTCTCTCTCCCTCTCACCGTCTCTCCCTCTTGCTCTCTCTCCGTCTCACACACACAAAACACCCTGTGTCAAATCCCCTGTGCCTGCAGTGGGAATGATAAATCCCTGCAGAGACCTGCCCTGCCCTGCCAGAAAGGATGCAGGGCTGGCTTGGAGTGCCCTAGCTTTTGCCAGGATGGCTGTTTGAAAAGGAGCAAGCGACTAGCCAAGACTCAGGGTTATGTGACATTTCCATCCGTCCATCTCAATCAAAAATATCCACGAGCGAGTGAAAGGTGGCAGATCATTTCACTCCAGTGGCCCATGTGTTCCAAGCATAGGTGTCGGTTGAATTTACAATGAATCCCTGTCTGGTCTCCCAGTAGGAACTCCATGATATACTCTGTCACAGCTCAGAGCAGAAACATTTGTTATGGATATCCTGAGCAGACTAGTGCTCACTCCATTCTCAGGTGTTTTTGGTTCTGACACCCTGCTGCTCTAACCTCACACAGCCATAGCACATCTGGCAAGCTCAATTTACCCTGACAGATTTTAGTCCACTTGAAAGCTGATTCGGCTAAGTCAAATTCAAATATGACCATTGAATAAAAATTCACTTGAAAGCATGACTTTCTGCATCAACAAACTTCCAAATGTTGTCAACAAGTATTCCGATCAGGCATTGAAGATCAGAGTATGTAAGATTGATGATGATTATTGACCACTTCTTTTGTAATTTTCTTCAGACACCAATTTTGGTAATGAGCTGGGGTGTCCTCAAGACACTGAGTTGAGCAAATGACTAACAATTCAGAACCACACCCATGTCATTCCAGAAAATCACAGCTAGATACCACTGAACTAAAGTGTAGGAAGGGTTCATGTTGACGTCTCAGTTAAGCAGATAACCTTCAGCCTTCTTTGAATAAAGACCCTCTTAACATATGTTATGCATGGCCAAAGCTAAATAAAATGTGTAGATTGCTTAACAAGGTTTCTTCTCATCTTTGACCCACAGAGGGTATTAAGTACCCCATTCTGCTGTTGCAGCTGAATCAAACAGAAATAAATATTAATATGTGTTATAATATGCTTTATAACATGAAAAAGCCCAAGAGCCGTAATGCCGTGATTATAGGCGAGAGAGGCAGTCTTTTTAAGATCTGCCATGTGACTCAGATTATAGCCGGTGCATCTCTCCCTCCCACTCCTTCTTTTCTCGATTTCACCCCTCCTCACATCACCTCCTCCCTCACAAGGCATTTTCTGTTTTCCTTCTCTCTCTCTCAC
This sequence comes from Spondyliosoma cantharus, assembly GCA_900302685.1. Classification (NCBI taxonomy): domain Eukaryota; kingdom Metazoa; phylum Chordata; class Actinopteri; order Spariformes; family Sparidae; genus Spondyliosoma; species Spondyliosoma cantharus. The sequence goes on from OMLP01012636.1 coordinate 49,983, forward strand.
TCTCTCTCTCTCTCTCACTCACTCACTCATCCACCTGCCTCCAGCTGTGTGTATCTGCACTGGATTTCCCTCCAGGGATGAGAGGATAAGCAGGTCAGATGTCCTTGATAACTGCTGCACTCCAGAGTCCCCTGGCATTCAAACAACACAAACAGCTGCTTTCTCTCAATGTTTTTTATCATGAGGTGATACTTCAGTAAAAAGGAGCTCACCTTTATTATCATAAACCACTGTCACCACTTCTCTTTCTGAAAAACTGGTTTTCCTTTAGCAGTCAAACATATTGAATCTGGGCATCTGGAATTAGTCAGTTTCAGTTATCCCTCTCATGATCTAAATAAATTACATGAACACATATTGTGTTCAGATAAAGATAGGTCACAGCCATGAAAAAAGTAGCCAAAAAACTGAAGCCCAGCTGAACCAACAAGCCCCCGGCTGCTGTCTTCAATATGGGTAACTGGCAGCCTTCTCATCTTATACACAGAGACAGTCTACACCTGCTCTCCTAAAGGGCGGGGAGGACTCAGAATCAAAAGCTGACAATCAAAGACTCGCCTGTTACTGTGAGCATGAGTAAGTGACAGGGTTTGTGAGCTGCATGCAGTATTGGTGTGCTTTGCGTCTCATTTTATTTTTACACTGAGGCTGTAACTGGACGCTCTTTGCTGTTCCTTCATAATGCTGGGCAGTAGCTGCTGTCGACAGTACTGCGTGTTCCCTGTGACATTTCTGACCGAGGTTCCCTGTGATATGATCGTCCACAGCTTTTATAATCTCAAATCCTTCTTTGCACTGTTTAGTGCATGTCTAATCATCTTTCATCATCAATCTTCGAAATAATTTCTCTCAAGACAAGGGGTGTTAATATATACCAGCACTGAGAATAATCATGAAAATCAAAAAAATCAAATAATGATATTGTGTTGTATTACACATATGATAGTATGTGATAACATCATGTGTATAATCTAGTGCCTCTTAAATCATTTCCATTCCTTCTGTTCTCACTTTATCATGGCGGTTGATGGTAATGTTGCCTTAACGGTGGTGAATTCTTTCTGTCAGGATAATCAAGTAGTGAAAGTCTGATATCCTTATAGTCCAACTCTAAACCAATTTATTCTTTCTGCATCTGCATGGCACCATGCTTTTTGTGAGGTTCTGTGCCGACTGTCCACATGTAGCCTAACATAAGAATGTGTCCATAAATGTAGATACCCAAAGTAGTATAAAAAGAAAGGTGCATGTCAGCTGTCTGTGTCCGTTATGTTTCCCTGAAGATGATGAGGTGCTGGTGTTTACTAGCCGTTTACTGGTATTGGTGAAATTATAGCAGATAGAGCCAGATAAAGTCCATGATACAGAGCCTAAATGCTTTCACTGACTTAACAAGTGCAGCATCTCTACATTTAGATACAGTAGGTTGGACAGTAGGAGTCCAACAGTCTATGAGTTTGAATACAACAAATCTTACAGCTGTGGAATATCAAATCATCCATCTTTGCTCACTGCCTCTTACCCTTTGGTGTGCATAAACTACAGGTTATACAGTCTTTAGTAATTTACAAAAATGTAAACTACTGTATATCTTATTGCCATCAGCCATGAAAAGTGGGCAGTTATCGTATCAGCTCAAAGAAATCAATAATCATGAACCCCTTGTTTGTTTATAAGATACATTTATTGTATTTAAATATAGGCATCTAAATTCCTTTGAGAAGTGCATCAACAGCAGATTGGATAAGTGCTTTACAAACGGATGTCGCAACTCTTTCTTGCAGACGCCAGATATTAGCTGTTCCACACTCTGTTTATCATTTTCCACATCAGCCCTGACTCTCCAGAAAGGACAGGGAGCCTAGGACACAGAACGAACAAAAACACCACCAGGACTCTTTTCCTCTTCCTAGCACTCCTCTAATTACATTTCCCTCCTTCATTGATGTAAATGGAGATGTGTAATCATCAAAGCAAAACAGAGGCTGTTCTTGGCCCGCTGTGCAAGTCCAATTAATACAACCTCCTTCATCCAAATGCGCTTTCCACTTATTTCATTCTGTTCTTTCTCAAAACAAGAGTCTGAAGGCTGGAGAGACTGCTGATGCTCTAAATTACGTTTCGTCCTCTTGTGTTGCATTCACAAATGTAAACGAGACTGGCTGAAGGCCACAAAAGAATGAGGCCAGTATTTACTGTAGTGAAGAAGAGTTATGTCAACTCTGCAGTGGATTAATGTTGTGTTCCACCAGTTTTACATCAGTTAAAGGATTGATTAATTTACCAAACAGTGTACAACAAAATCTATCAAATGTACTGTTAATTTCCACTCTATTGTTCTGTTTTTCAATGATGACCAAATACATTTTAAATATGATTTTACCTTTTGTTACTCCACTGCTTATCAAATGTTGGTCAACCAACATGGCACCGCTGTCTTGTTTGTGTCTTTTTAACTGCTACTTAAGTTTAAGATTTCCTGAGTTGAAGCAGGCTAGTTTACACTCAGCTTTTTGAGAGCACTGTCCTTAGTGCCAGAACAGGAACTCCAAACAGAAAGATATTTCCCTTTCCGTCTTCATGGAAACACATCCTCCTCTAAACAGTAATTAACATAAACTGTTATTTTGTATTGTAGGTCTACCATTACAAACTGAAAGGCCCCTTCAACTTCACTTTGGTGTGGTTTGACAAAGTGTTTTATTTCTGTTCACTCAAATCGTTTCATCCAAAGTCCTCAGGACTTACTACTTAACACTCACTGAAAAATCATACTAACCTGATGACACACTTACTAAGTACACACTTCGATGCAATAATAGCATTGCTGACCTATGATACATGAAGTCAACACACCCACAGATGTTATTCTATTCCAGACAGCACTGCAGCATTTCATTCCTGTTTATCATTAACTGTAGCTATATGAGTAACACTGGTGTTGGCAGTTTATCACAACTTATCAGGTGGGAGTTAATACATGCATATTGAGCAATGAACCGCAGAGAAAGCTTACACAGCGTAAAGAAAGTTATATGTGTTACACTGATTATTTCTGACAAAGTATGATGAAATCTGTTACCACAAAATGTTGTCAGGGCAAGTCTGTCTCACTAGGAGCAGCTTTGGTTACTTAATGAGTCTACTGTCTTTGCACTCTTGGTAATCAGTGCAGTGACCCTTGAATACAAGACACTACTAGGTCTTGTGTTTTAAAGGAGACACAGCTCTGCTAGGCTTTTACAGCTGGGCAAGATGCAAAGATAAAATAACAACACCAACTTAAGAGGACCTTTTTTGACATCAATACATCTCAGAATAATTGTATGAAAAAACTTAATGCTGGTAATCTTATTAGATAACTTACAATGATAAAATAATACAAGTGTATTACTACATTGTGATTTCACTGGGAGACCATATATAACACTGAATAATTGCCAATAAATTAGCATTGAATATAAACACATAACCTGCTTTCACAGAAACTGATGAAAGAAACTCCCAACAGAAATACATCTTGAGTAATATAGGTTAGTGAAACAGAGGTCAGCTCAGCTTCGGTCATTGCCTTTAAAAATCATAAAATTAAGTTATATGACAGAAATAGTAAAGTAATCACCTGAACAATAGGACTAAAACTTCAGAATTCAGTGTTTCCCCCATCATGAAATTGACAAGTACGAATCACAACCAGTACATAAACTGAGTCTACTACCCATCAGCAGTCATGCACAATAAAACTTCTTCCACTCCTACAATCCGTTTTTTCATCTAACTGACAGCACAATCTGATCCAAATTTTTGTGTTATGTCATCTACTTTTATGCAAACAAACACCTCTGGCTATCCAAAGTTCTTCACAAACACAGTCCGGGAAAGCTTTTATTACGAAGCAGCAAATAGAGACAGTCTCAATTACGAGGGATAGTGCCCATGCTAACTCACACTTTGACAAAGATAGTCTACAACAAGATCCTTCAGCTCTTTCCCTATTTGGCCTGTCTGTTCATATTGTGATAATCATTGCTTATATTACTGCTGAGCATTACTGAAAACTATGTTGCCCCAAGGTAATACATAACTACACTATCATCCAGCTCTTACAGTTTCCCTTTTAATTCAAAACACAAACAATGTTAAAAATGTCCTTACTACATATTGTTATCAAACACTTCAACATAGGTATCCAAGACAAAAAGAGGATCATATGAAATTAAAGAGGAGACACTGGAATTACTAATCTGCACATGATAGACTTGGCTCATAATCAACAGATAGCATACTACAGTAGTAAATCCTATGTTGAGGTGTGACCAAGGCCAGCATAACGTCACCAGCTAACATGACGGAGCTGGTTTCGTCTAACCGGAAGAACGGACCAAACCTGAATATCACCACCTCCTCTATTAGACAAACACAGCACATTCCTCACTTGTCAGTTTAAAAAAAATATTCCCCTGACTGAGAAAGACTACTGAATACAGTGTTTGAGAATATTTTAGTCCAGTTTTAGAATTGAACCATTTAAATTTTATTCACTAAAACTTTTTTATTACTAAATTCACATCATTTTTGTGACAGTGCAATCACATGGTGCATGGGTGCAAATGCAGAGGTTACCTACTGACTACAGTACATGCTTTGAACTGTTCTGCTTCAACACCTGACTTGACCTAGTTTTCAACAAAGTCTTGGGGAATGTTTCATTGATGGCTTATAATCTAAATGAGCTGATATTAAACACAACTAAAAAAACGGAAAGACTGAAAGATATTCATCCAGCTGTTTTTTTTGTTTTTTTTACTGATGAATGGCTAGCACTGCCACACACAGCTGGAACAGCCTACAGGCTAGTAGTTCTCGAAAATGGGTTTTAGGGACCTCAAATGGTTTGGATGGATTCACAATGGAGTGAAGGTTTAATTTAGCATTAAAGTCATCACAATAAGATTGTTAAGAAAGATCACACTAGGGGTAGCAGGTGGGTCATAATCTCTGATTGTTATCATCACCTTACAAACTATATGGAGTATTTTTATTGACTAATAATAAGAATAAAACATAAACTGAAGCAAAATCATTCTCAAACTGGGCTTTCCCAAAAGTAGTGTGTAGTCTGCTATATTCTGGGATGCCTGAAAAAGGGGGATCCTTCTGCCTCAATTAGGTTTTTAGAATACATGAGCATTTAGATCCTGGCAGTGTTTTAATAAACTATTAAGACTGGGACTCTAGATAACAACAGGTAGCTGATCCGAAACTTACTATGAACGCAGCTGGTTGACTTATCAGTGACAGCTTAACAACAGTAATAGCCAGTATAAATCAGATTATTTTGAACCTAGCACAGCAGAAACAGCATGGCTGGCTGTAGGCTCTGTCACTGGGTGTGCATTTCAGAGTAACTCCTGAGCTAAACAAACAGACACTCTCGCTTTTACACACACACACACACACACACACACACACACCATTAACTTTACTATAATACTACTATTAATAGTCTTCAAAGTTATATAGCAATAACACAACCACTTTTCCTATGTAGCCTGTGTTAGCTTCTCGGTTTATCATTCACACCAGATAAGCCAGCAGCATGCTTGAATAAAACACAATTTCCACTTGAATGTTATCCGGCCAGGCAGGTACCCACCTTATTTGAAGCTTTGGAGGACATTTTACACTCCTATTCCGTTTAAAAAGTGGCAGGTTAGAAGTTGTACGTGTCTTTGTTTTGATAATCACTTGGGTGAGTGCGCTATTTTCCCCTTCCAGTTGAATTTTTCGCCCAGCTGCCGCCACGCCGGGCTACGTTGTTATTTTATTCTATCCAGGACGACGGGAAACATGTCACGAAAAGCCGTCTGGAAAGTCCAAAGTTCATTATATTATCTTCGTTGCCCGACACGCTAACGTTAGTCCGTTTAGGTATCGAGTCATGGAAGAAACTCGAGTTGAAAAAAAAGGCAAAATAAGACCACCTTGCTTTGACGTTTCGTCGCTAACCTCTGGATGAAAAGTTGGGAAGAGTAGACATCACCCGGACGGTGCACTGCAATGGCAGGCTGAGTAAACCTCTCCCTCCTCTCGGTTCTGTGAGCAACGGCCGTGTCGTGTCTGTGCGGAGCGGACCACTGCACGCACGGAGGGGTGCGACGTTTTGGAAGAACGGGGGCATTGTCCATTTAATCGAAATCGTCTTTCCAAATCACGTTATTCTGTTGCACTGCACATTACTATGTTGTTGTTACTTTATCAGTCATTTAATTTAAATCTGATTTGATATCTATTTCATCGTCGACTTAATAAGTGGCCACCCCTGTTATCCCGTGGAATACAAAGTCCGGGATACAATAAGGAGAAGCGACGCCGCTGTCCCTGCTGATGCTGAATGCTCACTTTCACCGTGAGCTGATGGTGAATGTCGTGTTAGGGTGTTACACAAGGACTGCGGTAGCTTTTAACATCAGGTCGATGTAGAAAAAAAAAAACACAGTTAAACTGTTAATCTGTTCATAAAAAGCTATGATGTAAAATAGGTTACAGGAAGCCTGCTCTCGCAGCAAAACACCATAAATATGTGAGCAGAATATTAAAAAAGTTGGTTATGACCAAGGACGATGACTGAGACTCCATTCTGGGGGCTCACAAAATAAGAAAGTAAACTAAGCAGAGTCCTTATATGAAAAAATTTCCCGGCACAGACGAATTGTGGCTGATAATTCACCTCACAGGAAACCACAAAAGCCATTTAGTTTAGTTCCTATGACTTCCTAAACCAAACCCCACCCACAGGATGCAACAATCTCAGCATGTATTGTTTCACAGCTTACTTCGGTTAAGCAAACAATTTATGCAATATTAAAGTGGGCCACGGTAGAGACATGACGAGGCAGTGACATTATAGAGGTCTTCAGCGACCACATACGAGCACAGAGAAACACCCTATCTTTTCACTCTATCTTTTCTAAACAGACTCGGCAATCACATTCCTCCAAACTAGCTCCTCTCATGATTACTTCCTCTGTGTGGGGAGAAGGGCTCGGCCACGGCGTAGGTGGTCTAAGGGGTTAACTCCCACCAGACATAATCCTGCAAGGCTAGTCGGGAGAAGCAGACATATCTTGAGGGTTGCAAGCAGAGGATGACCTCCAGAAAAGGCCAGGTCATGTCAAGAAGAGGATCAAGACAGATGAATAACTGTAAAAACCTGTAGCCATACTCACTCCCAAGGTACGTCGAAGAAGACCTTGACTGGGATGTACAGTTTTCACAAGAGTTCACCAAAATGCATACACAAAACAGGCACATCGATGTTAAACATGCTCCGAGGATGGTACATACTAGTATTGATGCAAGTCGCTCGCTCCTTCTGAAGCTCCTCAAACGCCTGTCAGGATCGATCAGTGCGGACAACAGGATGTTTAACATGATGACTAAGGTGTAAGCTAATAATAAAAAGAAATTGCAATAAAAATCATCAAATTTGAGCAAGAAAATATCACTAATCGCCTTTAAACAGACAACGAAGAGAAGCTTTCCTCTGCTGCTGGCCTCTCACTCTTATCCACACCTGTGATGGTACCTCAGATGTTCTGACAGATAGGAGCAAGACATTAGTGACACTTCAGTGTGATCAAAGCTATCTTTGTCCTCTCTGCTCACATCTCTCTCTCTTTTTTTCTCTCTATGCCACACACAAACACACACACACACACACACAATCACATACACAAGCAAAGAGACACAGCTCGCAGTTCGGGCAACGGGCAGCTTCAAAGCTCAGGTGCGCTCATGGAAGAGCAGGCACATGGAAAACAAAGGCGAACATGCAGGCCCAGATTTGGTTGGAGCGTATCACAAGGTTCACTCAACCCAGCCTCTCCTGCAGCGAAAAGGCTAATCTAGAGTGAAACAGCATAATGTGCACATCCTGAGAACATAAAGCTGACCGTTGATGCGCATGCAGGCATCCACGTAAGCATAAACACAATTGCATGACGATAAATAAGAAGAATGTGAGGTTTGATGTTAAACTTTTTGCACTGGTGTAAGTTCCTATGCAGATGTTGCTTCCCCATTTTCATCTGTGATGAGTTAGGTGTCAGCGAGAGGCTGTGTGATCCCTCCAGCGCCCTGTTGACTCAGGGCTGCCCTGCAGGTCTAGCAAAGGCTCTTTGTTTCTACATACTAATAAAAACCTTCTGGAGACACAAGACCAACTGAAGTTCTCTATCAATCCATGTCACATTATAGTCAACCAAGGAAACTCAGTCTTATAACCAGAATGTGGCAGTATACGTTTCTGCTAACAACAGATAATAAATGAAAGAAACTGAAGAAAATAAACAAATCTACAATACCAATTTTCATAGTAGTGAAGGAACATGATTTACAACGATGGCCCAGAGAAAGAAGCTATTTCAGGCGTTGGCTAATCAGGCAATACTTGTTAGTACAATACATCTGTTGTGGTTTTGGTCATTTCGTGGGACTGGAACTCATTGTGAGAAACTTTCACTCACAGAATATTAATCTTCTCAGTAAAAGCCACAAAGGAAAAAGAGTTGTGGTTCAACCCCCTAATGATCAGTATACTAATGTCACATCTCTACTTAAGAGGCCAACTGTTTGTGCCCAGATTAGTATCATATGACAGGATTAGCAGGCATCTCTCAAATTCAACCCACTACCTCCCAGGTCAATATTGTTCAGGCTTGTGTGGGTGCTTAAACAGTAAAGGCAAATCAAATGGACTTTCACGTGTGAAAAGCCCCTGACATGGCTGAAGGTTCAAGGTTAGATTTATTCATCCATAAAATCAGGGAATTACTATCTTGGTAACAAAAGGAAAGCAACACCTATAACATAAAACCATAGACTAAAAACAAAAGAACACTGCATTCCTTGACAAATATTAAAAGGAGAGGCTGGAAAAAACATCCAGACAATAACATAATAACAGTCCATGGCTTTTAAGTTACATTTTCAGCTTAAATATCAACTGTTCTAGTCGTTCATGCTCGACAGGACTGGTGATTCATCAGTGTTCTGTTCAGGTTAGCACTGAACAGACAGACGCTGAGATATTTCACTCTGGAAAGCGGTGGGCTGATCAACTTACTGACTGACCGACAGACCAACATTAGCATGGCTAACGAGATATGCTTTTAACAGATCAACTATTCTGAGTCTTACTCCTTTTTATTTCCATCATGTTTCACAGAACTCTTTGACATGCCTTCATGGCCTAAAGAGATAAATGCTGCAAGATATTTTGCCATCACAAAGCAGCTGCAGTTAATTCCGAGTATATCAAAGGACATATAGTTCAGGGGAGCACTCTAAGAATGACACTTCTAAAAAAAGTGGCTCTGAAATATAGAGATTTTCACAGCGTTTTAAGTCGTTTCTTATCATTGCAGTTGACAGTTTTGTTCTCCTCAAATTCATTCACAACCACAGAAGAAAACTTCAGCTTGCGTAAGAATAGTTTGAAGTGCTGTTATTTGGAGACACACTTAGTCCCACTTTGTTCTCATGATGAAGGAAAAAGCTTTTGGAGTTCTAAATTTGCCACGGTGGGTCTTCAGTCACTGTGAGTGAAGCAGGCTACTTCTGATCTTCTGGAGATATTTACTCTGAGAGGCAGCCTGTGATCAACCAACCAAAAAAAATCTCCCATCTTCCTCTTTCTCTGCCTCACTCTTGCTCTTTTTCTTCTCAACAGACAACGACGGCTGAGCCTTTTTTTTTACAGCAAGAAAACAGAGTCTGCAGCGAACCCGGTTTGAACTACACTTTTCAGTGGTATCTCAAGTAGTTTAACAAGGAATGGACCACACTGCACAGCATCACTGCAGGTCTACTTCAATTTCCACTGCTTTCCTATTTCTGTGGTTCTCAGAAAGGAAAAGAAATATGATTTTCCACCCTAGAGCAAATCTGATTACTGAATTATTCTCTATTTTTGTGTGGGACCCACGCCCATTAACAATTAATATACTGTATATATCTGATGAGGAGAAACTAACCATTACGTCATGTTTTCCATCCACGTGACGGCCCCATTGTTTGCTGCAGAATAAGACTGTAAATTAAAAATATTGCAAATCCCAAGGCACAATCACAAGGCGCTCAGCTCAATCTAGTGTGTGTGTGTGTGTTGTGTGTGTGTGTGTGTGTGTGTGTGTCTGTGCATGTGTACGTGCCTTGCCCGTAAATACTTCATGAAATGCAAGTCAACCTTTTCCCTTCATTGTTGCGTCAGAATAGCACACAATGCTAATGCCACTTCAAGCTGTGCTCTGTTACTGCCCGGTCTTATATGCTTATAAAGATAAACGCATTATTACAATGTGTCTGTGGCGTTCCAGTGTGTCCTCTAACTCACAACATGGGGAGAAAAGTACAGACTGTTCACTGCAGTTTCAAATCAAATCATCAACAATTTCCTCTGATAATGGTCCACTTTGTGTGATGGGTAACAAAAAATCCAACAACATTTTTGCAAAAACAGAAGGAAAATAATACATAGATCATTACATAAAAATATTTCCATGAAAAAGAAACCCTTTTAAGGTGACGCGTAAAGAAAAAAATCTGTTGTTGTCACAGAGATGTGTTAAATAACTTCCACCCAGGCTGCACTTACATGTGATTTTTATCATCTTTTCATCATCATCACGTGAAGGTGCACTTAAGTGACAGGTGGGTTCGTGGGAATATTTTGCTGACATGCATGAATTTTTCAACCTGCTAAGTTTGCCCTTCTGCACATGTCAGCATTTCGGCAATGTGGGGAAAGAGAGAATGTGTGAAGTGGACACAAAATCAAAGGAAAATATCAATGAGTCTTTAATTTTTTCATCCTTCTCAAACAGTAATTGAAAGTTTAAAACATTTGGCCTGAATTCAAACCAATGAGCGTAACAAAAATTATGTGGTGGTGCTTTCATGGGAAAACTGGTGATTGTACACCATTCCCTACTGTTTTTCCGATTTTCCAATTTCAAAGCGTCAGTTGTGAAACCCAAAGCGTCAAAGTATTACTATCTCACCAAGAGGAGTATTAATTAGCTATAAATGTATAATTTATAAATGATGGTTATTATAAAGGGTGACCAGAAATTGCCTGTGATCATATGAAGATGGAGCTGTGAGGACACGATCTGTACAAACCGACAGCTGCCAGACTGTTTACCTGCTCTCACATAAATGATGAGTCACATTTTTCACTGCAAAGTATCTAGACTAGTCCTTTCGTCATTTTCTTTTGACTATAAACGCAGCTGGGATAGTCAGAAAGACACAATTAGAGTGAGGTCAGCACCTGATGCTGGATGCATGTGAACCAACAGTGGAGCAAAGCAGCATATGATGCAAATATTACTGAAGGTCTCACCTCACATACATGCATGGTATTTGTGCTTGTGTCTGCAAATGGCACAGACATTTGCTACTAATAACAAACATGTCCTAAAACCACCACAGCTGCGTTGTTGCTCTTTGCCTGGGAAACAGTCTGTACAGAAAGAGTCTGAATGATGAAGAATGATGATGTGCGCACCGGTTCAACAAGCATCAGCGTTTTTAAATAAAGGCTTAAAATATTTTTCTGCGCCTGCTCCATCAATCATGTTTTCTGTCAATGCTAAACTTTCATTAAAATACACAATCTGCTAGCATAACCAAAACAATATTAACATTTCTTCAATCTGCTGCAAAAGCCACTCAAGCAGACCAATCGCAGTCCTTGCAGCACATGTATGTACTGTAGATACATTTTTGAATGTGCATGCTTGTCAGCTATTCTCTAAGTCTAGGAGACACAGAGGACGTGCAACACCGCAGAGAGACAAAACAACAAAACACTCACACTGGCTGCTGAGACGCATTATCAGACACATATCAGCCAGCCACATAGAAAATACCGCAATTATATTGCACTGCTTCTTCCCACAGGTTAATGTGTCACCTCAGACAGTGTAACACAGGGTGTAATAAAAGCAACACTTAAACTGTCTGGCAGCACTTACAGTAAATGTCCACCTGAGGCTATAATAACATTGCAGAAAACACAACATGTGCACTGTACATTGATGAAACCTTAGAGGAATCACAACTTCTGTCTGTATTATTCCATAGTTAGTGCAGTCAGGTTGATTTAGGACGGCGAGATGTTTATTGTTTCAGTTCGAATCCAGCACTTAGGATTTGAAATGAATCAATAGCAATGAAAGTCCTGACTCTTATCTTTGAGGCCGTTAACATCCACATCAGACGAACAAGAGGAATTTTAGATTGTTTTGTGTATTGTCCGTCAATTTTAAGGGAAAGAAAATGAAATTAATGAATTAGCTTAATTTAATTATTAATAGTTGGTTGCAGTCAAAGGCAGGCTGGAGTGTAGCACCTCCATTATTCTCTGGTTGAAAATAGTGGATTGCTGCCGCTGGGTTGGGCTCCTTTTTTTTTTTTTCCTCATTTGGAGGTTTTCCTAACACCTCCAACTGTGAGGAGACCCTGGGGTAGATCTTCTCTGGAAGGATTACATATCTCAGCACCTCTGGCTTGGGACTGGCTGGGGGTCCTCCAGGAGGAGCTGGAAAATGTTGCTGGTGGAAGAGAGGGGATGTCTGGAATACAATGCTTAGCCTGCTAGCAGCGCAACCTGACCCCGGATGAAGAAAATGTATTTACACGCGGATGAATGGACGTTTCATGGCCCAAAAATCTCCTGGTTCCCTTGTCTGTATCATGTTGTATGCAGTATGTATGAAGTCCAATCATTTTTGCAGCTAATATGATTGGGAACACTCTTAAAGCTGAAACTCACCTCTTTAACTTTTTAAACTTAAATTCCAATCCAATGTGCTGATAGCAGAAACAATAAAATGTTTTTCAACATCCTAGAACTTACCGAATGCATTGTTTGCTGAAGAGGCCTGATAAAACCAGGCTAGAGATTATAGGCTCACTTGTTCTCCGGAGAGTATCAATTTGAGCTTGTGCAAGTGCTAATATGTCTGTGTCTCGGCTAACATCTGTGAATGCCCAAGCACGGTGTGAATCTACAGCTTAATGAATTGGCAATAGACACAAGCGCTCACAAAGCTGCCCCACTTAAATCGAGAGCCTGAATTATGTCTCGCTAAGTCCGACAGCTGCAGCTCAAGTTACAGTGTCGACAGCAAGTAGTAGCCACTAAAATGCTATTTGACACATACTGTAAGCGGCCTGTAATTGATTTTCAAGGAAGAGTAAAGATTTACAAGTGTAATACAGACGGCAACTGTAGATTTCAGGCTGCCATGCTCAGTGAACACAATTAACTGCTGTCGGGTGGAGATTTATTTTGCAGCTGCCCTGCAGCGCAGCCCTGATCTCAATTTATCACCCTAAAACTAATAACACACTTTCAGTTTCAGGCAGGTGTCAGTTTAACTCACATTTTTTAAATTGACTCTTGTTCACTGTCCATGAAGGAAAAAATAAACTAGATGTTGAGGGTTATATATTTTTCACCTGGAGAGAAATGTACATGTTCATGTAATAGAAGTGTACATATTTTCATGGGAGAAGGAGCAACTGCATGTCTCAGGAGGACAGTGTCACTGTGATAAACACATTCATTCACCATTCACTGAACAATTGCCACATGAGCAGTATGTAAGTGTCTCAGGATTCTTAGTGACAACCCTTTCGTGCCGTACTTATGCAAGTTCCAGAGATAAACATTTGTGTAGTGACTGTGTGAATGGATTAACACATCTTTACTTAGTCACACTGTTTCATATGAGCTAAATTATTTTTTACGAGGTGACCAAAGAAAAGGAATCCTATAAAGTTACACCTCGTGATCTCTACTGTTTCCAGTGTATACACTGCAGTAACAACAACCCTGTTGTCTGCATGGTAGAGCGGTCATGTTGATGCAACTACACATGCGATGATAAGAGCCTTCACAGTTGGCCTCTGCATTTGTACGTGTCGTACTTACCATACTGACATTTCTACAATGCATCATGTTCACATTACGTGTTTATGACCTGACTGTCATATGGGTGAGTTAAATGTGAGAAGACTGTGTTTCAACATTAGTAAGCCTGAAACCACTGAATATTTTGGTTTGTGGTGACAAAAAGTGGTTATTTTTTGACAAGAAGTCAAACAACCTGGTGTTTTTGACGAGACCTCAGGACATCTTGAACTGTGTTTGCAGCAACATGAAGTGTTTTTTGCGTTTTTTGAACCTAACCAGATCATAAGCACAGCATCACCACAACATAAAATAGAAAACTGAAACAAAAGAAAGTTTTAACAGAAGGAGAAATGTAATTTCAATATAGCCGTGGTTTGCAGAAATGTAGGTAGCCAACTTATATTCTGGGAATTGGGTTCACGTATAAGTTAAAGTGATGGCTTTCTGTCGTTCAGACTACAGTAACTTTAAAGTTAATGTGGTCAATTATAATGATGGGAGAGCGAGAAAGAATATCTTTCATTGTCTTCCATGAAATAGAGCATAAATCAATTAAACACACCAACAAACATGTTGCGCTGGGACACTGAGAACATGAAATCAAGTCAAGTTATGTTAATAAGTTACCTCACGTACATGTCAATCCACTCTCTTGATAATAATGACAACAAGTATTTCAAACTGTTTCCATAATGGACGGACAGGTCTGAGTGCATTTTGTTCTGGTGCTGTGATTCCTAATCAGGAGAAGATACAGAGTTGTAATGTAGAAGAAATAGCAGACTGTATAATTTTCCTGAGAGTGATGCATGTTTTTTTCTTTGAAGTACAGGTTGTTCTACTTCTCACAGATATGATCCAGTGTTAGAGTGCATGTTTCGAATACAACATCATCTCAGATCTCGATAACAAAGACAAATTGTCTGTACAGCCTTAAAAAGTCTGTATGTCCACAGTTTAGGGTTCTGCATTTTCCACAGAACGACGCTGATAAATGACAAAGGAGAAGATGAAAAGAGAAAGGAAAGGACAGAACAGAACAGAGTAAGATTAGGGTGGGTGAAAAAAAAACTGGAAAGAAGAAGAAGTGGAACAAACGAGAGCAGAGCAGACACAAATCGAGGCGAGCACTGGAGAGTGCGAGCGATGAGGAGTAAAAGGGTTTACAGGAGGAAGCAAGGAGAAGAGAGGAGAAAAGAAATGCCAGTTTGGGAGAAGAAAAGGGGGAGACTGGAGCAATTTAAAATGTAGGAGTAGATAAGAAGACAGAAAAGAGAAGCAGGAAAGGAGGAGGGGAAAGAAGATGAGTGAGGCGAAGCGAGATGGAGTTAAACTACAGTGTATGATATCAAAAAAGTTGTGACAAATGAGGGAATGTTTCGAGCCAGTGAACTTGGCGTTGGCCTGAATAAAGGACATGCATCTCACCCCACACACTCCCCCACGTCCCCCCTCTGTCAGCGACTCTTCCCATGGTACTGCCTGTTACTGCTAAATTCCAATAGTATGAAGCTGCTCTCGCTCAGGCAAAGCAGTGGAAACAGTAGGCGCTTCCAGGGAAACAGGCACTTTATTTGTCAGACAAAAGCAGCTGAAATTCTTTCAAATTAATTCAGTAAACTTCAAAAGCAAGGCGGTGGTTAGTGGCTGTGCAGCAAATATGATTTAATGGTTCAGCAATAATGAGGGGAATTGATTTCTGGTGACTGTTGTATGAACTGGCAGAAAAATATGAAACCAGATGAGTGGTCAACCAGAGAAAACAATCTGTATTTTCAAGTGCATTTTTGCGATGAATCAAGACTATTCACACATGAACTCTTGTCTGCCATGTTACATATAAAGAAATGTTTGAGAAACTGCTCCACTGAATCAGGCCCCTCCACCACAACTTAACCCACACTGTCCCACAAGTCTACGACTATCATGTGCTCCTCCCATGAAAACCAGAGGAGATGATGTTGTGTTATTGGTAGAGCGAAGGAAGCAGACGCGGTGGAGGATGGGATGCAGAGCCGGCCAAAGAGGCGGATGGAGACACGGCAGCCACAGGGGCCGCTTCAAGCCTGGTGGTGATGAGATGTGATGGGACCCGACCCCGCAGAAGCCCCAGCCAGTGTGTTAGCTGACTAATCCTCTAGCCGTCCAGTGCCAGGATCCAGACTCATCAGCTTTGGTGTTCTCTTGTCAGACTCATTTTTATAACGTCCCACTGGTCAATTCGAACCACTAATGCCCAACACAACGGCCCCTAATGCCAAGTGATTACGGAGTGCTGTTTTAGCACATTTGTCGCCTGAAAAGAAAGAAAGGGCCATAAGGCAGAGGGCTGGCTCCCTGCTCAAAGGACCAGCCTGATGAACTCAGCAGAAAGGGAGCAGACCTAAAAAGCCAGTCTAAGCCAGTGCTCTCGGGGTGGGCACTGTGGGGCCTGAGCTGGGTCAGGGCTGAGCGGTGGGCAGGGATTTACAGTGCCCTATTCTGCAGCATATAGACAGTTCCTGTGAGCTCATACGTGACGAGAGACTAAATGTGCACATCCGGACCATTCCTGCATGCCGGACAGAGAGACGCAGAGAGAGAGAGAGAGAGGGTGTGGGTTTGATTTAAAGTTGGTCAGGACACAGGGGTGAACGAGGAAATGTCGCAGAGACAGGAAAACCGAGGTGACGGTATGGCTTAGACACAACAAAGATTTTGCTTGCTGTAAACAAGGACATATACCAGAGTTATCAAAACAAATTGATTTTTTCGATCTATATCAACTCTAAATATTTAAACAGTTTTAGCTGTGAATGAAGCATTGCAGTATATTTACAGTTTAGGCTGTAAACTGTAGAAAAAATTAACGGTTTGTTGGTGAATAAATGCAACAGCTCCTCAAGACCTAAGACAAACTGTGTGTTGCTCACAACCTACCGATTAGAGTGTGGTTAGCCACAGAGTTAGCGACAAGTCGACCCAGGCCTACTTAGGCCGAAACCGAGTCTGTATCTGACGTTTTTAAAAGATTGCAGTTTGATATTTGAGCCTTTTTTTTTCCAAGCATACATATATAACATAAGCAAACAATTTGATAGGAATCCCTTAAATTACTAGTTAATTGAGACTGAGATAAAATAGGTGAGATAGTTTCTAAACTGCCCTAAATATATCATATTAAAGCGTTTCTCTACTATGATTTCATACTGATACCAAAATAGCTGCAATAAGCCGTAATCATTCAATTTATCTGCCCAGCAGGTTCATCAGTCTGCTGTAGCTCTAATAACCCTATCTAAAGCACTTCATCTGATTTATTTGTCTCCCCTGTTGTTGGTTAATTTAGCTTTTTACTGTAGATAGCACAGAAACTGAACCAACAACAAGAGCGTGCCAAGAAGTGGTATTGAGTTACTCCACTCATGTATCTATAGCACACAACAGTCCAGATGAATCAGTCTATACAAGTCAAAATGTTCCTTGGGATATTTAAAAATTTGAAATATGTGGCTCCTATTATACGTACTTCGATCAACACCACCTGATAGCAGAAAAACTAGAGGTCGTACATCTATCCATGAACTGTGATGGCTGTACTTGTTAAATGACTCTCTGTTTTGCCGTCATAACCATATGAAGTGGCACCACAAACTGATCTCGACATCCTGGTTTCACATTCAGCTGTAATGTTAGTTAAAAAGTCACCTGACTCTCTTTCGTCCTTGCATATTTACTCATACACTTGGTATGTTGTATTTGCCTTTTGCCGCACCACCGACAGGCAGAGCTCGGTGTATCAATGTTATCTGCCTCTGTTTGCCCACAGCTTTTGTATCACCTGGGGCCCCCTCAGTTGAGCTAGTGCGACCGGCCGAACCACGTGACCTGTACAGTAAACAGCATACGGAAGCAACTCTGCTGGGACAGCAACACCAGGGACACAGAGTGAAAACACACTTAACTAACACTGCACTACTGCTCTGCTAATGTTTATAAC
Source organism: Spondyliosoma cantharus (assembly GCA_900302685.1). Classification (NCBI taxonomy): domain Eukaryota; kingdom Metazoa; phylum Chordata; class Actinopteri; order Spariformes; family Sparidae; genus Spondyliosoma; species Spondyliosoma cantharus. The sequence continues at coordinate 67,949 of OMLP01012636.1, forward strand.
AAGTAGTCATGGCAGTTAAGTTCTGCTGCCGTGTATATTACAGGCTTTATATAAGAAAACCACAAGCCTGGCTCATTCAGATATAATTACAGGCATCACAGCCGTGTTAACAACCATGGACAGGAGCTATAAAGTGGTTGCTATGGAGGGAAGTGGCCTTAAATTTAACATATCTTATTTCCTTTGACCGGGAGAACCTGCATCTATGAGTTAGACATGTGTGACGGGTTCACTGTCATCACCGGCATGAGACTGCAAGCCCATATAAGCTACGAACAGGCCTAAATGATTCAAATAACATTTTATTAAAGGATTTGATTTACACATCCATAATAAGTTCTACAACAGCACATCCATATTGCAATGAACTGTGGGTAATGAAATCAGTGAATCCTCCACCCCAAGCCAATCTGCAGAAAGCTGACTTGAGGACTGGATAAATTGTGGGTTTGGACACCCCTCAGCACTCTGACTTCTTAAACAAAGTCTGCTATCATACACTTTGACCTTTAATTGTTGTTGTAAGACTGCTGTAACATTTATAAGAGACATTAATCACCATATGGACTCGTTGATGTCCATTCCTTGTTTGCAACTAATGGAACGTGCATTTCTTTAATCACAGTGTAACAGAGGGAGCATTATGCAGACCACAGCTACAAGGCTGTGATTAGTTCTGTTGTCATGCTGTTAGTCAGTGTGTAATGTGCAAGAGCAGCAGTCCCGCGGGAAGGTCAGACTGTATGACACACCAGGACTCTGCAGGACAACAACATTTTATACCAGAATGTGTCTGAATCACAGCAGTTAACCCTGACGCAGAGATATCAAAATATACATATGTAATGTTTATTTAAGAAAAGTCATCGGTACAGTAGCTGCTGCAATATTTTTACATATCTCCAATCATTAATCTTCACTCACACTGTGTTGTTTTGTCACTAAGTTCCATCACATTTGGCACAATGCTCAGTAATCCACTTTTAAGAAAGCGATTGCTGCAGACAATATTCAGGTGTCTTCAAAATACTTTTACATGGTGAGCCTCAGCGCAAATCTACAACAGGGATAGCAAAGGGATGAAAATAATCCCCTTTGTATTTATATATAGGCTACACGACATTATGCACGGACGAGATTAAATGGATTTCACACTGAAATCCCTTCATTGGAAATTCACATTGAAACCTTGAACTGTAGGCATTATATAGAGGCTATACAGGACGGAACTATTCGTGAGAAAAGACTCAACATTATGCACAGTGCAAAGTGATGCGATTGTCCTGCATTTGAAAGAAAAAAACGACATTAATATTCCAGTGGTAAAAGTCTGACACTACAAGATTTGGTTATTTTTTTTACGTTTGCATTATTGTCTGTTAAATTCAGCCACATTTTCAAATTTGTTAAACTCATTCATACCATATTGACATTTCTACATCATGTGTCAAAATGTATACGCGCTAACATACAGCGTTGAAACAACACAAAATTGAAAATTGAACCTAAAGAAACATAAAGTTTAAACAAATCTGTGGTTTACAGAACCATACATTACCAACATTTAATTCTGCCAGTAGTGTTGTTTAAATTATACTTTTTGATTCCTGAGGATAACTTTGTCTTCTGCACCTGATCAACCCTCTTTAGGAGGAGGGAACGGCCACATTTCAGAGAAAAGTCACCTAACATACATGTTTTTGGAGTAGAAGGAATCGAGTACATCTGCATGAAACCCAGTCAAACATGGAGGTACAGCACACAGAATGGAAAAAGGTAGCTGAACTCGGGATCTTTTTGCTGTGAGTCACCCTTGCAAACCAACCCAGTGAGTCACTGAGCGTTGAAGCCTCCTCACTGCCAGTGGTCAAAAGACATTTTAAAATTACACCCATAAATTCCCTTACAAGCTGTATTTTACCCCCCTAAATTTATTAGACCGTAAATTTAAGACTGATTTCTTTGTCTTGCCTTTTTATTATCCGCCACTTAGGAAGCATTTTGGTTTTATCTCACCAGCCTGTTTTTTTTCGGCTTTCGACTTTTATTACAGTCATTAGCTCTGGTCTTCTTTCATCCCTGTACTCCATACCCAATTTACTGCCATCATCAAGACCCACAACATACTGTAGATACTATGTCTGTCAGCACAAAATACAAACCCAACATCGACAAACTGAATTCGATCAGAGATGCAGAACAGCGGCAGCTACCCTTCTATAATACTGGTTCAGAGCAAGGAGAGATGAACAAAAAAGAAATATCCTTTGGAATCGCAATAAACCTTCAAAAAACATCTCCTTTCATCTGTCTCCAGAAGACCAAACATTAAGACACGACCAGCACAAATTCAACGTAATAACATCAAACACTGACAAATAATATATCAAGCTGACAAAATAAAACCGTCCTGCCTAACTGCAGCCAGAAACTGACATTTTAATAACCTCCGTTCTCATCATACATTTTAAATCTGTCTCTCACTCACCACACATGCGTGCATATGCCTGCACACGGTCTGACTCCAGCTTACCCGGAGGGATACTTTCGCCCGTGTTTGTCTCCCTCCGCATGCACTAGCGGTATGCAAGTCAGTGCGTTTGCCTGTGTGAGTGAATACGGGGTGATCCTCGGCAGTGCACACTGTGGACTGAGAGCAGAGACAACCTGGTGTGACATCTGTGAGGGCCGTGAGATAATCTACATGACACTGCCACTGATAGGAGTGGAGATATTGATTTAAAAAGCGGCAGCTCTAAATTTAGATTCCTATGAGTTCTGATTGGGCCAGAGGCATGCACCTCTGTGGTAATATGAGCCTCGGGGCAGAGCTGTGTGTAGTGATCAAAGATGTGGTGATGGACACCCCTACAACTCCCGCAGTCCAGACTAAAGTCAACCTACCAATGCTGGGGCCCTCTGGCCTGACCTCCTGTTCCCTTCCTCCCTCCATCCTCTCTCCCTGTGATAACAGAGACATTCCTGAGCTCCTTCCCTGCCTTGCCGCAGGCCTCTCCCTTAATTCCAGTGGAGTGTGTGGAATGTTGGACTGGAGAGCCGAGCAGCCAGGCGGCTGGAGGCGAACAGACGAGAGGAAATGAACAACATTAATAAACTCAGGTCTGTTATGGCTCCTGGTGCTTGAAGCACCTGGATGCCCACAGCAGGATGGACCAGCTCATAAGCATTCATACTGGCCCACACACAAACACACTCCCCTACACACACAAAAGCGAGGGAGAACATCTGCCATACAATGCGCAAATCTGGAGCAAGCATATCCATATGTAGCTGCGTAGTTGGATTAACTATGTAAGTAAATCAGAGGGCTGGATTACAGGAAATGATGGGATCTTTTGCGGATCAGACAGAATCAGATCAATGTACTGCTTAGAAATGAAATGTCAAAGAAACAGCAAGACAAGAAAGAAAACTGTGTTTCACTTGGCAATTTATCCAAAAAGTGTTCAGGAATGTCTTTACGACCTTTCTAATGATGACCAGTACTGTTAACATGATTCTAGCTGCTTGACCTGAAGTGTGAAGCTCTACTCTGACTCTAAGACTGGATCTGGAGCCAGAGCCGCTCAAACAGAAAATCAGCAAAATTAGCAAATTCCAGTAAGTCAGAGGCTGGTCTGTCAGGGTCTAGTCAATTTCCCTTAGACAGCTGATAGGTGTGTGTGCAAAAGAGAGAGACGGAGCAGAGACAAAAATAAAGCCGTTACTGGCCAGGTGAGCAGAGCACATGGGTGAATAAAATGAGAGGATAAAACACGAGAAGATGAAAGGGAAAAAAGAGAGAGGTTTGGCAAATGTTATAAACATCCAAAAAAAGAGGGGAACAATCTGTTCTGGTCGTTACAGTCAGAGGAAGAGTGATGGGCTGGAAAAAAAGATGAAGGGCACAACATATCAGAAAGAGTGATATACGATGATGCGGCAGACTCGGAACATAAATCTCTACTCCGTGCTTCTGGAAATCAATTTTTTTTCTATTGGTTGCTGCTTTATTTATGGGCCACCATTAGGGATAAACCATCAGCAGCTATGATGACTGAGTTGCTATTACAGAGAGGTGGAGCTCAGCAGGGCAGGAGGGCTGTCACCAATACATCCAGCCGCCTCCCTTGAGAGTCAAATGAGTGATGACATTAAAGGTTACGCTGCTGCAACCAGACCGTTAGTCATCAAACTTTGACGATTATTTAATTCTTTCAAGTGTTCATATTGTTTTCACTTTCATCCAAAAAACATGTTCTTCCATTCTCCTGTAGTGCTAATATACATCCATCTCGACTGTTAGACCAAGTGTGGAGATATCATTACACCTTGAATATAACTGAACTAGATTTCACTCTGCTTGTGGGGCTCAAAGCAGCCTTCCCCCATAAAAAGAATGAATAAACAAAAATACATTTAATAAACTCTACAGTGATGCATCTTTCCAGAAATCCTGACCTGATACTCAGGCTAATCCACAGACCTTGTGAGAAGTTTCATGTAGGAACTATTTTATCTCTACTGAACTACACCTGACAACTATTAAGTTTTGTTCCATTATTTATTTGACATGGAAATATCAGTAACATTGGTGCTGCAACATACAACCATGCACAAGAACCAGATGCCCTGCACAAAGGGTTTATAACAAGATGCTGATTTGCAACACCTGTACACCGAAGGGTTTTTAAAAGTTAAAGCTGGAAAGACGAAAAGGAAAAATGAGCAAAAAGAAGAATAAAAATACAATATAGTGACAAACCGTACCACTGTGCAGAAGGAAACATCCACATCTACTCATGAATGACAGGGGTCTTGTGCTTGTGACAGTGCGGGATGCAGAAAAATAATGGCGTCCTCCTTGACTGAGCTTTATCGTTAGCAGCCTTAGTTAACAAGCCTTACATCGATCAATAGATGCACGTTTCCTTCTGCACGGTGTAGCTCGGCAAACTGATGATAAATAGTTCCTACATGAAACTGCTCACAACACGGTCTGTAGATTATCTTGAGTAATCCTGATTTCTGGAAAGAAATATTGCTGTTGAGACTTACGAACGTATTCGAGAAGTGTTGGCCGAGTGCCATCTATTTCCATTATATTTGAGAGAAGGCACAGGGATGAGATCTTCAAACTCGGCAACTGACACCCAAACAACCTAGATTGATAAATAGGACGACAGGTAAGAGGACAAAGACGTATTTTTCATTTTGAAGTGAACTGTCCCTTTAATAATGTGAATTGGTAACAAAGTATTCAGGAGCAGGCGACTTTTCTGTTACTTCCTTCTTTGCTCCTGACAGAGCTACTGACTCTGTGTGTGTTTGTGTCTCTGGCTGCTAGTCTCACTGACGGGAATGCAGCAGCTCCTCACACAGAGAAGAGTCAATCACATGTGACAACGTCACCGGCTTGTCAGGTTCACTGTGGCCGCCCGGTAACGCCGCGACCTCTCCTTCGACCTTTCTCCGGCACACATTTGACACGACTTCCCTCTCTGACCACACCTTCTCTGCCTGTTATTGCTGCCCCCCTGCTTGGCTCCTCGTCCGTCTTTCTGTCTGCCAGCTAGCCTGCTTCAGGACTAAGGAGGCCAGCCAGCTTTATTAAAAGAAAACAGGCAGGAGAAATAACCAGGTATGTGGGGATATGAGGACAGTTAATCTGTTGGCAACGTCACTGAGGCTGTCAGGGAGCTTCCACTGAACACAAGCCAGAAATATATATTGTCTGAGGGTGCCTTATTGACCGGGACTCATCTACAGTGCTCACAGGTGAGAGCTTATTCTTTGCAGCTCCACTGACCTTCCAACCTGAAAACGAAAAAAGGCAGAGTGAGGCTACGATACACGGGTGAAAGAATAGAATAAAACTGAACAGAGAGGAGTACAGCACAGTTTCCTTCTGCGTCTTAAAGCTTTCTGGCAGGCTCCAAGAGAAGGCGCTGACCCATGGACGACAAAATCCCTATCACCTGACTGATCAGTCATCCCGCTGCTCTCCTCCCTGCCCCCTCTCTTATTCTTTAATGAAATGTCTCCAGCTAAGACTCGACACCACCTCATAAACATGAGCAGATGCGCCGGGGAGTGTTTGTATCTCCTTTTTTTCCTTTCTTTCTCCATTTCATCAACAAGAACAAGAGTGAAACATTGGGACATTTTGTCTTCTTCCTCCTCAGCTGCTCCCTGTGCAAAAAAATCTCTCACACTTTCAGTTCGAGGGGTCGATGCTTGGCTCAGAGGAAAACATCCAGAATTAAACCAATCACAGCTGTTTATTTGAATGTTGAAAACTGAATTTATGACTCCTTCCCATCAGCCAGCCAGAAGATAAGAAATGATGTTGAAACAAATATTTTCCAGTAACACTTGAGGGCAGATGAAACTGTGCCCATCTCTCTCTCTCTCTCTCTCTCTCTCTCTCTCTCTGTTTTTCACTCTCTGATGCTGCACAGATCTGCCACTCTGCCCGGCCGTGAGATCCCCAGTGGGTCTTTCTGGAATGTCGATTTCAGTTAATTAAATTTCTGGCATTGCCCATGAAGCCACAGAGGGAGCCACAATAGTACAGGCATCTGCAGATCTGTGAAGTTTTACTGTATGTGACATTTTCTGCCCACAAATTGAATTCCTGTGGTTGTTTGTGTGAATCCAAGAGGCAGCGGAAATGGACAACAACATGATGGTATTTAAATCACGCTATTATCCAGAATGTAAGGTGCTATAGCCCGACCACTGGGAGCAATTTGGGGCTTTAATGTCTCTGCCAAGGTTTAGTGGATGACTTGCTTTACCTCCCGAGGCACCGCTGCCCTCCATTACACATTTACAGGTCAAAAGGTCCATCTTGTTTTGTCTCCTGATTTATGGAGTTCCATTTGACAAAATATCTACATGACCCTCTGTGGCGTGCAGATCATTTATCACCATCGACCGTCTTATCTCTGTCCACGTCCTCGCATCAGCTCAAAGCTTGGAAACGTATGTGAGACAGATGTCAGAAGGTGTAAAGACAGCGGCATATAAAATATATACATTTTTGATGAAGAGCAGAAGCAAACTCTTCTATTCATCCGGTTAAAATGGAGACCAGTGTTGAGGAGGTCAGTGGTCCGCTCATCAGCAGCGTTGAGGCGGTTAGTGGTGAAACTCTGCCCTCTGCAGGAGAAAAGGTCTCATTGAGCTGTTTTTCAGACTGGTTGACTGGAGCCGAGCTTCAGTGCTCGTCCAGTCCTTTTCCTGAAGCACAAGCACAGCTGGTGGCCACACAGCTGTACTGCATGCTGGAGAAAAGCGTCAATACTGTGGTTCTTTTGTTTCATCCTATAGATAGTGGTTATAAAAGGAAACAGAGCTGGCAGTATGGAATTCCTTTTTTAGACTGAGAAATTAAATGTGACTATAACCCTAAGAAGCCCAAAATGTACCTTTATGTCAATTTTATCTTGACAAGGGAAAATTGATGAGCAGTTACACAGTGTGCAAGTGTCATTTATTGTATTATTTTTGTAATTAAAATCAACCGAAACGAAACAAGAAAATCTCCAAACTCTGCATTCTTACTTTACGGTTGGTCCTCAGATGCCCAATAATCCTAATCAGCTCTGCCACGTCTGCATGCTATGTTGCATGATGACTATAAATATGAATAAATAATATAAATAGAACAAGAAGTGGAAGTCCACAAAACATTTCTGGAGCAGTGTTGCAGCATTCTCCTAAGCAACTGAAGTAGACGGGGAAAAGAAAAACAACGTGATTTACACCCTAAACACTTAAAAAAGGTGCAAATAATTTATTCTATGAATCAATTTGAGATCTCTGAATTTCAGTCAATTTTCTGCTTCAGTTGTTTAGGAGAATGCTTGCAACACTGTTTTGTTGTGAAGCTCCAGAAATGTTTAGTGACATACGACTACGAAACTTCCCCCAACCTCCCATTGACTTGAAGGTGAGCAGATAATGACTGAATCTTTACTTTTTTGGTAATTCTTCCAGAGAGCAACCATTGCTGCTGTATAAACAGTTGATGACTAACAACACTACAAGTATTAACTATTAACTACTTTATAATATACTTTGAAGTTTTTATTACATGTTTACTTATAAATTATAAATACGGGGGTTATAAAGAGCCACCATATATTACAATCAAGTAGCTGTATTCACTTCTAGTCATGTATTTAATTAAAAGAAAATCAATGTAATGCGCATATTCACTGTTCATGCCTGCTTAAACACACAGCACATAAATCTGCAGCTGACTTGCAGCTAGATGTGATCTTTAACCCCAGAGGTCAGTGTGAGTCCCTGTGCTGTGGAAGTCAATCCACAAAGACTGCTGACTCACTGTCCACACACACACACACACAC